>JAVSBV010183748.1:0-13074 GCA_033117975.1 Parotocinclus spilosoma | reverse complement strand
ATATATAATGTGTGTGTCTGTGTGTATATATTTATATGAAAACCCCAAGTCATTAATTCCCTCATTATTATTTTTAACGCTTTTTTGACATATTAAATAATAATATTTATATCATAGTTATTTTTATTGTATTATATTTCATGGGTCTTGAATCCATCTGTGTTGAATTTGTATGTTCTCCCCATGTTTGCTCGGGGATATTCTGGTTTCCTCCCTGATGTTTGAGGGAGTTGAGGTCAAATTTTTGTGCAAAGCAGCCGGTTCTGCCAAAAAAGTGTTTTACATGCAAATAATATTGTAATATGTGCATAAAATCTGATTTAGTAAGTAATCTGATCAAGCAGTATATAGGCACTTAATAATAATAATTGTATAATGGGAAGAATCAAATTCTTTATCTTCTCGGGTATATATTACTTTTCAGAGTCTCCACAAAGTATTGAATTGCTGTTTAGCTGGTAATGCGTTTAATTCCAGGGTTGCCAGATTCCCAACCTGGTCTATGTGAGTAATCCCAAAAGAAATGAAATCTCTAAGACTGAGTGGACCTGGCAGCTAACAGTTTTTCGCACATGAGCAGACTGCTAAATCCGATCTGAAATCTGGTGTGCATGCTATGAGAAATCAGTTACTGAAATAAAAATCCACTCTTTATTGGCCTAATTAATATGATTTTTAGGTAAAAGTATACACAGCCATTTGAATAATGCCATAACTTCAGAAGTCCACTTGCATCCGTTTGTATTATTAAATGAATTTAAATGTTTAAATTTAAACCAATTCTCTGTGGACTTTAGGACAGCAGGGCAAAAAGTCGGTAAACTGACTCAAAGCAGAAACGAGTCATAAATGTGTAATGTTGATAGTCCCAGTACAACATATGATGCTGCCACTGTTTGTCTGTGGAGAGTCCAGTAAGATATGCTGTTTATTATGAATTATCTGTTAAATGTGAGTGATCCTGAAATAGCAGAGCTCAAATTAGAAGGGTTGTCCACAGACTTTTGTCTATATGGTGTTTGGACAACAATCAGATTCCATACCATGCAGAATATATTGTGGATGTTGGGTCCAAGTCTATATTTATATATAGGAATATGCTAATTAATTTAATAACATTCTTTATTATGTTCTGATTATATCATACATATCGTTATTTAAAAAAAAAAATTATCCCCATACATGCAGATCCTAGCACGTCTGGTATCTTGTTACTAAGACAGGACCAGGGTTGTCTGCATGAGTCCTTAGGGAACTGGGACTCAAACCTGGCTCATGGTGTTGATGAGTGGTTTGTTTTCTTCATCATGTGATAACAGACATATATCTAACATGGCAAACTGTTTTGACTTTATTTATTTAAATCACTGTTGGCTTATTTACTTATTTGTATTTTTTTGGGCGTTTTATCATGTTTCAACGTGTGAGTAGAATGCAGTGTGAGTCATGTTTGGTATTAGCGACATAATATAGGTTGTATATTTGATATACTGCGGCTCTGATTCAGCTTTACTTTAGCTATACCTTTTCTATTCCATTTCAACACAGCATGTTATTTTAATATATCAACTGAAGTGTCATTACTGTGGGACACAAGTACAACGCCTGTAGGAAATATAATATATGTCAAAATAGTCTTTTTTTTTTTTGTCTGTAGGCTTGAAATAAAAACCCATTAAAATACACATTTTGCCTTACAACATTCTAGTAATGAGGAAAAATGGAATACAGTTCTAAAATAATAACTGGGTTGGAAAAGAGAAGTTTCTCACTTATTACTTTTTGGAGCCAACTTTTTAATTTAATCAGTCTGGAAAAGTATTCAGCTTTGCTCACCTAAATTGAACAATTCTGCAAGGAAATATGGGCAAACATTCTCCAAGTTCAGTTACATTTTGTGAGTGGCAATGGACAAATCCAGCAAGAGACCATCAGTTGGATTTAGGTCAGTGCTCTAACAAGAACATTCACATTAGGCTGTGTTTTTTTTCCTCAAGAATTGGGGTGTACTTGGCAGTAATAATTTTCCCTTAATTCCTGACAAATTAAATCTTGCCATTTTACTCTTGGTAGCTTTCTTCATTAATATCCTTGGTTGGTTCAGTTTGGGGAAAAGTGCCCACTGTAGATGCCATACGATTTCACTTTACATGCCATACAATTTCCCTGTTTCTATGGGGGACTTGGAGGGATTGTTAATGCCTCTGAAATACTTTCTGTATCCTTCTTCTGTCTTTTTACTTTCCACAACTTAATTACTTTTAACCCTTTTGAAACACTTTTCCTTCCATAGTGACATCTACCATGCACTAGCCAGCAACATTCATACCAACAGCCAGCTTCTGAATTAGTAAAAACCAGTACAACTGACATGAGCTGTGAGCAATGTCAGCAAAGCTGTAAGCAAAGCTTATTTTAAAATAAAATGTATTTAACCTACAATTAAATTAAAGTGAGACTGAAAAAAAAAAAGTAAATGAACCGAAGAAAACCGTTGGCTCTCCACCGGAGGGCGGAAAAAGCTAAAAAAAAAATAAAATAAAAGTACTACTACTACTACTACTACTAATAATAATAAAAAATAATAATAATTAAAAATATATATATACAACCATTGTATAATTAATTAATTGATTTTTTCAAATATGATTGTCGGAAAAGTCTGGGCTTAAAAGCAGTGAATACCATGCACATGCCTAAATTAAACAGGATTTGCAATTTTGCTGAGAGCTGAATTGCTGAAAAATTATGCTTTTGCAGCATTTATCTACATTTCTACAGTGAAAACTCTCAAATTTGAGTTTGAGTTTTAAAACTCACAATTTGTGTGTGTGTGTAGTATGTAGCAGACTTGCTGCAGATACAGAAGCATCCTGTGGTGTGTACCTGCTCAGTATCAGAGATCCAGGCTGTACTCTCGGCTCTGCTCACACGCATTCAAAAATTGTAAGTAGCTCCATCATGGTTGTTCACAGGATTAAAGTTCTGAAATATGAACGATGAAACAAATAATGTTTGACTATTCTGTATGTAAACAGTTACTGCCCAGTAGTCCATATATTATCATGCACAATCTGACGTGTGCTAGATTAACTGGTGACTAGTAGTGATGTAATGTTGCTCATGTCCTGAATATCCGTTGATGCTGATGCGATATTAAACAAACAAACAAACAAACAGAAACCTGAAAACACCTGAATTGGAAATTTGCTCTAACTGTTGCATTTGGCTAAAATTATTCTATGCAATGTTTGTTTTGCCCACTCCTACCCTTCTGCCTTTCTGCTCCCTGCAGCTGTAACTGTAATTCCGTCATGCCCAAACCGGTCAAAGTGGTGGCTGTGGGAGGGCAGAACTACCTGGGAGCCATCTTGCGCTTCTTTGTGTCTCAGCTAGCCAACAAGACATCTGATTGGCTGAACCACCTGAGGTTTCTAGTGGTTCCAATAGGTAAGACTCTAAGTTTAGCTTACAAATGCGAAACTTTGCTTGGGTTTAACTATTAAGCCTGAGTGTAAATGGATGTAAGCATTTGTACAGGTTCTCACCCTGTGGCCAAGTATCTGGGCTGTTTGGATAACCGCTATAATTCAGCTTTCCTGGACAGTTTATGGCGAGACTTCTTCAGTCGTCCGGATCCTCCTCAGTCTGGTAAACACTTCCTGTTGATAAACGTCTCTGTTCTTCAACATGTTTCTATATTTTGCTTCTTATCTCTGACTGGCACTGTGTGTGACTAGGCTCATGTTCGGAGGCTGTGGATGTAGCAGGACGGATCTGTCAGTATATAAATGGAGCCTCGGTCACTCATCAGCTGCCTATTGCTGAGGCCATGCTGACCTGCAAACACAAGACGTGAGTAGAAGAGAAGAACCGGATCAGTAGCTTTTTCCTAAACATGTTACAAAAATGTCACACTGTAATGCTGGTATGGTATGTTTTGACCTGTTGAAGAGTATAGAAGCATTTCCTTACTGGTTTCATGGGTCAATCTGTGAGAAATGGGTAAAGATGCGTAATACTGAACCTCCACAATGCGTTTTATGAAAGTATGCACTATGTCATAGGGTATTGCCTCTACACCATACTACCCTGTATATCACCTTTATCATGACTTTACCCAGTCTGTCAGACGACTTGCACACCACTGGTTCGTCGCTGGGTACACCACTGCGGTGGTGTTTTAGCCATTATTTAACGCCACCCTGCTAGCAGGCCATTACGCCCTCGAATCGATGCCAAGTTAGACTTCCTGAAGGACCTAACATGCATGTCTTTGGACTGTAAGAGGAAACCGGAGTAAACCAACACAGACATGGGGAAGACATGCAGACTCCATACAGACTCCACCCTGGGATTGAACCCAGGACCGTCTTGCTGTGAGGCAGCAGTGCTACCCACCGAGCCACCTCGTTTTTCTAAAGCTTGTTCTTGCACTATGAAGGCATACAGGGAGGTTTCAGAACTCAGTAGCCCCGGCTGAAGCCAGTGAGACCAAAGATCATCAAGGTGTGCTGATTGTCTTGGACCTAAGCCCTACGGAGCATTTATGGGGACACTTGAAGTCGGAAGAAGCCAAGCATTTAGTAATATCACAAGATGTGATACTGTGAAATCATGCTAAGATAACTTGACTCATCATGGCTTTTGCAGAAAAATGTAAAGTCCATGTCAGGACTGTGGTGGCCAGAAGGTCCAGGGTTCAAATCCCACCTCTGCCATAGTTGGGTTCCCTGAGCAAGACCCTTAGCCCATAATTGCTTGGATTGTAAGACTGTATTGAACTGATAGTTGTAAGTCGCTCTGGATAAGGGCGTCTGCTAAATGCCATAAATGTAAATGTATGTTATCGTTACACCGAAGGTGAACATATCAAATTCTATATGTATTCAAATATTTTATAAAAAAAAAAAATCTAACTGTAAAAAAAGACCCCAATTTTGATCTGATCTGTTATATTGTAGAAATGCAAAATAGAAGTATGTCCATTAGTGGTCTTACACTTTTGACTTCTATTGTATAATCATATGAACTAAACATAGACTAAATGACTCGTTACCCTTTCACTGAAAGGAGGTTTAAGATGAGGCTGATGCTGAATTTGTGAAATGTTATTCTGTAATAGCTGTTATCATAAATGACTCACCAAAGTGGTTTTGGGCACCAAACAAATAAGAATGAGTCGGGATGTTTAGCATACGGCCCTGATCAGCAGTTTTTCTGTGTGTCTGTATAAAATGTGTATTGATCCTGTTTATTGTTCTTCCAGGCAAGAAGATGATTCCTGCCAAAATTTTGTGCCCTTTGTTGGTGTAAGTACCCCTTGGCTTTGTAATGTAGTGGTAGTGCTGCTCATATCCTATCATGACCAGATTCATTTATTATTCATTCATTTTTGTTTCATATTAAACAGGTGGTTAAAGTTGGGCTGATTGAGCCTGGGCCTGGATCTGCAGGTATAAATGCTCTGACCACCAACAGGGCTCATACACTGTTCACTAAAATGAGAGGATATTTAATTTTGATGTATTCTGTATAATTTGTGGGCAGTATAGGTAAAACTGAACCAACTCTGCTTCTCAGTAGGTGGAGACTGTGAAGAAGGAGTGGCTTTGAGCCTGATGGTCCCTTCACCCTCCCCTCCTGCTCATGCAGTTCCCACTGGGACAATGAAAGAATCCGCTACCCCGCCCCCCTCACCATCTCTCAGTAGTGGACTGGCTGGTCTTGGGTAGGTTTGGCATAGTGTTTGGGTTTTGTTTCATGTATAAAATATACATAACATTACAGAGTGATTAAGGTACTGGGCCTTCGATTTCTAAGGGTTACATTCCGATTGCTATACTGTAATATACACTCACTGGCGACTTTTAAATTAGCTTCACCTAGCTAGTATCATGCTGGACCCCATTATGCCTTCAGAACTACCCGAATCCTTCATGACTTGGAGTCAAGAAAGTGCTGGAAACTGTCCTCAAGAACGTTTGTTCATGTTGAATATTGACATGACAGCATCACACATTTTCTACAGGTTTGTCGGCTGTAAATCCACAATACAAATCTCCCATTCCACCATGTCCCAAAGGTGCTCTATTGGATTGAGATTGGTGACTGTGGGGACCATTTGAGTACAATTGTCATGTTCAAGAAACCAGTTTGAAAAAATTGAGCTGCGTAACGTGACAGGTTTATACACTGTGGTTATAAAGAGATGCCAGTCAGCAAAATGACTCTGGTAAGCTGTGATGTTTAAACAATGCTCGAAGTGTATTAAGGGACTTAAAATGTAATCACAATAAATAATTATTTCAATTACTGGTTTTGTGTCTTGTACTTTACCTCAATAAATAAGACTTGATTCAGGTGATTACCTAACCAGTAGCTCATTAAGTAGAGTGAGGTGTCTATGTAGGATTTTGACCTAACCTCCAACAGCAGGTGCCTTCAGTGATGGGTTGGATATTTGAACATTGTGTCTGTAATCCAAGCAACTGCCATATACATGCATGTTTATTTTTATTTTTTTACTAGGAGCCCTATCCTGTCTCATGTAATGGATGCCATTGGGCTGCAAGTGGATTACTGGGTGGCTGAAAAGCGCAAGGATGGTGAAAGGAGGGACACAAAGAACACCCTGAAGTGTGCGTTCAGGTCTCTGCAGGTCAGCCGGCTTCCCAACCCTGCTGTTGGAGAGCTCCAGCCAAACTCCTGCACCATGGCCATGACTGTGGTCACCAAAGAGAAGAACAAGAAAGGTAAAGTGTTTACTGTTGTGTTGGAATGACTCTTCAAAATGGGATTACCTCAGACAGCCTCTTGTTGCTCTTTTATAAGTACTGCATGTGTCTCTCAACAGTCCCTACTATATTTCTGGGGAAGAAGCCAAGGGAGAGAGACATCGAGTCCAAGAGTCAGGTGATTGAGGGAATCACAAGACTCATCTGTTCTTCTAAGCAACAGCAAACAAGCCTGCGAGGTAGAGAACAACACTGCATGCTTCACTTATTACAAATATCTGGAGCCCCTAACTGGTGAACGATCCAAAAAATCTAAAAGTCACCAGCAGTAGTCAAATACACAAGCCCAGTGGTTCCCAAACTGGAGCTATTATAGGGAGGCCATAGCAACAAATGTATCTGTCACACTGCATGAGTAGCAGCAAAAAAAGGCTAAACGATTGAACAATGAAGCGGATTTCACGCTGCCCAATGCCATATCACAAGGGAAAAACCTTTCAAATACTGTCCCTTATACATCAAATTATCTTCATACAGGCAAATGAAAAGGTTAAGTGAATTTGAGCATTAAATCTATATGCATTTATAATAAAATAATAAGTAATAATAATAAATAGAAATTTAAGCCGTACATTTTTTTTCATTTGTATTATATGTAGGTTATCTATAAACTTTTATGGGGGAGAACTGTGGTAGCCTAGCAGTTAAGGTACTGGACTCTGGACCAAAAGGTCCAGGGTTCAAATCCCACCTCTGTCAAGCTGCCACAGTTGGGCACTTGAGCCAAGGCCCTTAACCTACAATTGCTTGGATTGTAAGACTGTATCAGTTGTAAGTTGCTCTGAATAAGGACGTCTGCTAAATGCTGTAAATGTAATGTATGGGAATCTTACAACAGAAGGAAAATAAGTGAATCTACACTGCTCGCAAAACAAAAATTGGGAAATATTATGGGATACTTAATTTTTGCTGTATATTGTGAGAATGTACAGGGGTTGGACAATGAAACTGAAACACCTGGTTTTAGACAAAGCTTCGGTTATAGCAGCCCGGTCGTGTTTATTGACCCTGCAGATCCCGACGGACAGTTCTGGTGGAAACAGGAGAGTTGAGGTGCACATTTAATTCTGCCGTAATTTGGGCAGCCGTGGTTTTAGGTTTTTTGGATATAATCCGGGTTAGCACCCGAACATACCTTTCAGACAGCTTCCTCTTGAGTCCACAGTTAATCCTGTTGGATGTGGTTCGTTATTCTTGGTGGTACGCTGACATTACCCTGGATACATAGGTCGTATTTACAAAAGAGGGGTGCGTCATAAAAAGTTTGGGAACCACTACACTAGCAGACTTTAATGCTTTGCTGCATCTCTTCAATTTAAAATCTGTTATGGCCAAATCCACATTAATTCCTATGAAATTGGAAATCATTTAACAAACTCATGGTGTTGCTGAAGCACTGCTGCCTCACAGCAAAAAGGTCCTGGGTTCAATCCCAGGGTGGAGTGGCCTGGGTCCTCCCCGTGTCTGCGTGGGTTTACTCTGGGTGCTCTGGTTTCCTCTCACCGTCCAAAGACATGCGTGTTAGGTTAATTGATTACTTGAAATTGGCGTGTGTGTGTAAGTGTAATTATATAACGTGTGTATGGATATAGAACCCTGTGTGTGTCACAAAGATGGCTACTGATGTGGATAGCGGCGTTTAAAGAAGCCAAACAAACAAACATGGTATTGCTGATCAGTTTTCATATACTATTGACCAAGTGTGGATATGTTTTTGAATAACTGATCTATAAACAGGAGCTAATCGGCTTTTTGCCAATATTTCAGTGTCTGTGGATGGGATGGAGTGGAACGATGTGAAGTTTTTCCAGCTGGCATCTCAGTGGCCCACTCATGTGAAGTATCTGCCCGTGGGTCTTTTTGGCTACAGTAAAGCAACAGCTTAGTGGTTACATTCCTGAACTAAACAATATGAATGGATTCTCCCTAACTGCCATTTGGTCAATATGGAGAGAAAACAAATATTTTTTCTTGACATTGGAGTCATAAGTAAGTAGAGAAGCTCTGGAAATGACAGTGTGTCTAGACTAGAAACAAACACCTGGTGCATCTATAATCTGGTGTGTGTGTGTGTGTGTGTGTGTGTGTGTACGCCGTTTTCTGCTGTGCTGTGCAGTCAATAACGCAATAACACCCAAATGCTGTATTATTGTATTCTTAGATTATTAAGGTATTTAGAAATCAGTTTCAATATGTAGTTTTATTCTCTCATTTGTTCGATTTGGTGATTGTTCTCTGTGGTATTTTATAGCAAAGCTAAGCATTATGTTCAGTGTGTAATTCAGCACTTTTGCAATATTAGAAATGTCATGTCGAGTTTTGTAAATTCTAGGTCTATGGCGCATTTTGTGACTCAATCATGTTAAAAATATAGGAAAAAAAAAAAAAGTTTGTCACTATGTGAGAGAGCAAATGTTGAGCGACTGTCTGTATACGTTCAGTATAGATTGGCTGCTGCTGACACTTCTTCAGCCCAGTTGTGGTGTTTAGTGTTAGTGCAGTGAAACTGTATATAAAACCTACCTCCCTGTTAAAGTAGGATTATCCATGATGCCTCAGAGGTCCGTTCCAGGTGTTCTGACTTGTACGCAGGTGTCAACATGATGTGCAGTGTTTGCTTCATACCTTTGACATACATTGTTATATGCAAACAAGTATTTAGCATGCACATATAATCGCAATATTTTCATGTAACAGTATTCCTTACTGTAATTCATACTTTTCTATTATCTTGTCTACTTTAGACAAGTCTTTGTGCAATACAGGCTATAAACGCATACGTAAAAACTGTGTGTGTGTGAATGGGATTCATTTATATAAGTAAGCAGTGGAATACAAACCTATGAATAACTGACACATTGGTTCATTTGTCAAGTTGATCTTACAATAAAACTATGTAGAATCATGAAATGCACTGATCACAAAAATGAAGGGATGTTTAAAAATGAATACACGAAGGATATCACACGAACTGATGTCCCATCTTTGTCGGTGCGTTTTGGCAGTCTTGGGCAACCACGCTGATACTACTAAACAGTCACGGTGGGGGCACTCTCGTCCAGTTTGACATGCTTCTGTTCACTCCCATGATTATGTCACTTGCTAGCCAATCACAATAAATGAGTTTGTATCTCATTTGCATAATCAAACAACATTCTAACATTTCTTCAAAAACTTCTGATGAGCTCATTTAATGAAATAAAACCAAATGCTTCTTTTAATTGCTTCATATTCATTTTGAAATATCATTTGAATTTTTTGTGAGCAGTGTAGTAATCATGAAGAGTAGAATATAGTGATTATTATTATTAAAAGAAACCAACAACTTGTGACAGGCCACCTGGCAAGCATCTGCCATCGCCCTAAATTGGAAAAGGTTGGAAAGCTATGGAAAATGCATCTAAATAACCATGTGACTTTCATAACATTACAGAAATTTAATGATATGTTTTGTTTTTTTTTTCTCGTCAACTTCGATAGACCTGGACATCAAAGCTAGTACTGAGGAAAAAAACAACTAAATATTGGACTGAATTTAAACAAGTGATGTCAAGGTTTGAATGATGCTTTGGTTTGACAAAATTATTACACGTTCCTTTCTGTTTGAAATAAGTTTTTTGCTCCTCTGTGCTAAGCCTAAACTACCTCAGCTGCAATGTTCTTTTTTGGAATGTGTTGCAAGCCTGAAATGCAGGAATTGATTAAGAAAAATTAATTTCACAAGACAAAACTACCGTAGGTTTTTTTTAATTTTCATCTATCATGCTGTCCCATTTTTTTTTTTTTTTTTTCTGATTTGGGGTTGTATAGGTTAAGCATTAATTACAGGCTCACACTAGTGTTTTTTAGTGAGCTACTGTTTCTGACTTTACAGCTAAATGGTGGAGCAATATTATGAATGCCTATGAAGTGAGTAAATATTTTTTAAACTCCAGCAGCACTGCTATATTTGATCCATTTCACAACACACACTAATACACCCCACCTGAGTGTAGGTGCAGTACTGGGAATGATCCATCACCGAGACAGACCAGATCGGTGCTTGTGCTGATCATTACATAATAAAGTAAAGGGGCTAACAAAGTATGTAGAGAACTGACAACCACACTGCTCACAACATTTTATTAAGGGGTATTTTATTTCCCCTCACTAAGTCCAGTGACCATAAAACCTTAGCAATAAAGAATATGTAAAATATAATTTGAAAACTATAGAACGCCAAAGACTATGGCAGTTTTATTCATGCAAACTTTGAGTTAATAGCTGTCCCTGGGGTATTCAGTAACTGGAGAGAGAAACAGAGTGTCTATTGTTTTGCATTTAATAACCCATTTATGTTTGCTCAGCATGTGTGCCTGAGCGAGATTAGGAGAGGAACAAAGACCTAGATAAATCCTACACACACTTGTAATGATGGGTTACCCACAACAGTGCATCTTTATCATCACCTGCTTTATGTCTGCTGTTCTTCAGTATGGTGAGTAAAACTGATTTTTGCCTCTACATTATTTTATTTATTATATTTAGAAATAAGACCACATTTCTGTTACAGACCACAAAAATGGTCAGGAATAAACATTTGACTAAAATACATTTTAAAGTACAGTACGTAATTCTGTGGAGCACTACTAACCTTCTGTGAGGAGTGTTGTGCTTCTTGATATGACCGAGAACGTAATATATGTGTTTTGGATCATGTCTGCATAACTATGGGGAAGTGACTGTACAGATTCTATAGCTACACCGCCGGCTGTAACTAACTGCTGATTAAAGGGAGATACTGTGGGAAAGCCCTTTTATATTTTTAGTTTACAGTCTGTTTATTATTTTAGATTTAGTGCTCACTGTGCTTTATTAGACTACAGACCGTAGTCCAATTTACACCTCCGAGGATCAGGACCACAGCATGACCACCATCGATCAGGTATTATTTGGGTGGGGGATTTATTTTGATCACTGTAGTGCTAGGGGAGATTTAAAACACTGTTTATTCAGCATCCACTTTATTAGAGACATTCAACATGTTGTTCCACATTGCATCTCCACAGGGAGACAGCAGCCTCTCTGTTGTTGCACAGTTTGTATTATTTATTCTCTAATTCTTCATCAGTGCTCACAGGATGCTGCCTACAGGGTGCCTTGGCTGATGAATTTCTTTCAGTCCAGCAGTGATACTAAGGTGGTTTAAAACTCCAACAGCACTGCTATGTCTAATCCAATTGTATCAGTGCAGCATTAACACACCACCACCCATCAGTAGTACTGCAGTGCTGAGACTGATCCCAAACCCAAATAGTACCTGATAGATGGAGATCCTGACCATAAGAGTACAGAATAAATGGAACTAACATGGTATATAGAGAAACACCTGGACAACAGTCTGTATTTGTAGAATTACAAGGTGCAGTTGTCACTACAAATCATGTCAGGATCTATGAGGAATGTTTCTAGCACCTACATAAATATATTAAGACGGATCTAAAGGCCAAAAGGATTCATCCTCCAAAAGCTACTTCTCTCAACGATCCAGGAGCAACTAGGCATGATGAGGAATCAGGTCACAAGGCAAAAGTGATGAGCAACATTTTGGATCTATGGCCAGAAAACTCCCCAGATCTCAATCCCATTAAGAACCTGTGGTCAATCTTTTTTAAAAAAAAAGGGGGAAAACAAACAAAAACCCAGAAACTGTGATCAACTCCATGCACTAATTAGGCAAGAATGGGTTGCCATCATTCACGATATCCAGCATACTGAAGTGAAATGCAGAAGTCTTAATGTTCACAGTATTAAACCTTCTTCTTTAAGTCTTTGCTTAAACTGGATGAATTTGTCAATAAAAGGTTAAAAACATATGGAATGCTTATAACTGTACCTAATTATACCATATAAACACAAAAGGGCTCTTAAAAAATCAGAGCCAGCACACATTGTGAAAAGAAAAAAAAAATGTTTGTTTCCTAAAACTTGCCATGACTGTAGGCACTGCTTTTAATGAGTGGTCTCTGTTATTTCTTGTTTTATAGATAATTATTTGTTGTCCACAAACATGGATATATAGTGACTAATATACCATATATACAGTCCATTTGTTAAGAAGGCTCAACATACTCTGTGGGTGTTTCCCTTACACAGTACACTGATCTGATGCTGTCAGCTGTAATTATAGCTTAAATATTCTCTCTCTCTCTCTCTCTCTCTCACACACACACACACACACACACACACACACACACACACACACAAACACACACACACACACACACACACACACACA
>JAVSBV010183727.1:0-13076 GCA_033117975.1 Parotocinclus spilosoma | reverse complement strand
CCCCGTGTCTGCGTGGGTTTACTCCGGGTACTCCGGTTTCCTCCCACAGTCCAAAGACATGCGTGTTAGGCTAATTGATCACTCTAAATTGGTACTGACTTGTGTGTATATGTGTGTATGTGACTGTGTATGGATATAACCTTGTGTGCGCGTCGCTTACATGGCCGCTGATGCCGATAGCGACGTTTAAAAAAAGCAAAATAAATAAATGAAAACATTGAAAATCAGACAAAAAGTGATAGCAGCATCTGGCAGCTATACAGTCTGAAGAAGCTTGATCAAGAAGGATCTTGCAGAAAATGTAGTAGACAAGAAGCCATTTTTCAGAAAGGGAACAGGGTGAAAATGCGAAGACATGATCGAGTCCTAACAAACGACTGATCTAATGGTTTCCTTCCAAAGTAGGCAAGTAGGTGGAAAAGAAGCATTCAATCTACAGAGGATGGGACTTTCCCATCACAGACCACAAAGAGATGCTATTCATGGCATGTTTTAAAAAGCCATGTGCTATACTTGGTGTAGCTGCCGACCAATAAAAAACAGACTTCGTGTATGGGCACCCCAAACCAACATGGGGCTAAACTAGTACGGCACCAGTAACAGAAATGGAGCTCCATAACTGACAGAGCTCTCATCATGGCTCATTATTGGGAACGATTGCTCTCCTGAGGGAGTCCCTGAGTTTTACCTCTCCCATTTCATAATGGGTGGGTTCCTGAGTCTCACTGGTTACCAGCCATATTACATTCTATGAAATCTATTGATCGAGCTTCTTGTAGAAGGGTCACCTTGGCATCGTGACAAAGCTGCCAGATGTTGTTCAAGTGTAAGGGGAGGTCACACTAAATACTAAAAAGGCATTTTTTATTTTAGAATACTGCATCTAATTTTCTAATGGTGACCTAAAGCTTTTGCGTAGTCCCGGATGCCAGGCACTCAGACGGCAGCAGTATTCTGCGCTCCAGAAAACCAGGTTCTTGTCCCAGCCATGCCTTCAGGCATCACATGCAAACACAACTGACTGGAAAAGTGGTCAGAGGTTCATTGCCCACGGCTGCAACATGTGCCAGTGGAATATGTGCCAGCCACTGACCAGGAAAGTCTGGGTTAAAATGTACAAAAAAGATAAACAATAAAACATGAATAAAGTAACCAATCACAGACTAGGGTAGCTATTGGTCTTACTTGGACACTTGTAAAGTTTGCGTGCCTGGGCGATGTCCCCTTTGCTCAGCCGGGTTCTCTGTCCGATGGGCGGACGGACGCCGTTTATGTCATACCGTGGCAGAATGGTGTCCAGGAAAATCCCTCTGCAATTCAACAGGAGGAAAGGGATTCAGACATGCAACGTGTGAAGCAAAAGACAGACATTGTACAGACACTGGTACAATTTGTGCTCTCGTTGTTTTTTTGTTCAACAACTCCCACCTCCTTCACCCACACAGTGTATCCTATACTCCTGCATCTCTTGCTCGTTCTCTGATAGCAGACTGGAATCCAAACTCAAACCTGGTCTCACAATCACTTTTTCAAACACTGCTTTAACCCTTCGAGGACCAAACAAATGATATCGGATCATCATAGAGCAGTGACGTTTTTTTAACGACACCACTCAGTACGTCGGTAGCCTAGCGGTTAAGGTACTGGACTCTGGACCAGAAGGTCCAGGGTTCAAATCCCACCTCTGCCAAGCTGCCATAGTTGGGTCCTTGAGCAAGTCCCTTAACCTCAATTGCTTGGCTTGTAAGAATGTATGAATTGTAAGTCGCTCTGGATAAGGGCGTCTGCTAAATGCTAGAAATGTAAATTCACAGTGCGTGGGGGATCTGGCCAAACCTCACAGAACATTTTCATAATGCACAATGTCTGTCAGGTTTACTAACTTACACATTTGTTAGCTTTTGCTATTCTGAAGGAAGTCTGCGCTGACCCTCACCCTTCAATGTTCCTATACTGCCTCGTCATGGTAGGAGTTGGAAACGAATACAGTCTTTATACTACCTAGACCATAATTCCTCCTTGAGCCTAAACGTCCATTCTGACCCAGACACTGAATGACGTTCATAGGAATTAGTGATCGACTGATATGATTTTTTTTTTTTTTTTATATTATTTTTTTTTTAATGCAGGTATTTAGAGAGCAGGGTGACTGATCGCTGATATTTAAGACCAATATCACTTTTTTTTTATTTTTATATTTAATGCAACTAATAATATAAATAAATAAATAATATATATATAAATTGCAAAGCAAACACAAAATGAACCTTAATTTAAGCTATAAATGCACCCTGTGTTTGCATCCAAAATAGTTTATTACACTTAACAACAGTATTTTTAGATAACCGCATTGTCTTGTTTCTGGGGGGGGGGGGTTACAAAAACATGTAAATATTTGTAAAAGAAATAACCAGTGTTAGCAGTATTTGTTTGTTTTTAGTCCCAGTTACATCCAGTTACAACAGACAGATTTCAGATTTTATCTTTCCATAAACGGCCCCACTCTCGCTGGATGTTTTCTCAGCGTATTTGTTTTTAGTCACCCAGTACTCCCAGTTGATCTGTGCTAGTAATGTAGGAAGCAAAGTTGCGCTGCATTTTCTTCACTCATTATTGTAAAGCTACATTGAGACAATGCACCATTGTAAAAAGTGCTATATAAATACATGTGATTTTCTTTTAATAGAAGACATTGTCCGATGATGGCAAAATGGCTTTAGTCTGCCATAAAAAAATGTCCGTCCACTTTAATTAATCATTCTAATGCTAATAGGAATGGCAGGTGCTATGTATGAGATTTAAAACACGATGTGGTGGCATGACCGTTAAAAATGCTCACCCATTTCTGTGGAAATCCATTACTGAAGCCTGGTGGTGCCACCGAACTGAGCAGGTGCTACACGGTCTGTGCAGATCAGAGGGGAATCTTCCTTCAGATGCTGCATTTGCAAGAAACCTTGGATTTATCTTTGATAACCAGTTGTTTCTCTGCTCATTTTTCCAAACTGGCCCAGTTGTACTTGCTCTACAACATCAGGAAGATTCAACCTTCCTTTCCAGGGAAGTCATCCAGGTGCTTGTCCAGTCACTTGTTATATCAAAACTAGATTACCACAGTGCTCTTCTGGCTGGTCTTCCGATCCAGCCAATCAGACTTTCCCTGAATGGTTGAATGGCTGAGTCTCTTGCTGTGAAGTGACGTCTGAAAATGCAAAAACCAACCAATAAATAAACCCTGCACTCAGATCCTAGCTGATTCTGGATGGATTGTGTTTTGGTTGTTCTATTAGGAAGAATATCGCTCTGGATAAGGACGTCTTCTAAATGCTGTTGATGGAAATGGGTACGCTGGTTAAGAAAGGTGAACGGATGCAGCCCTTAGCCAGAGACACTTACAACTTATATAGACTTACAATTCAAGCAGTTGTGGGTTAAGGGCCTTTTTTTAAGAACCCAAATGTGGCATCTTGGCAGAGGTGGGATTTGAACCCTGGACCATCAGGTGTAGAGTCCAGTACCTTAACCGCTAGGCTGCCACAGTCCCATTCATCATAGAGTTGTTTCAGAACTAGAGACCTGAACATGCCACCACATGGGACAAGAGGGGAAAAAATCACTTTGTTTCTGTTTTGTAGGCAGTACAGCAGGGAGAACAGGCGTGCCCGCTGTAAAAGCTGTTTCTTGACCCTGCTTGGATTCACTGTGCCCTTATTGCTGCTCTTCATCCTGGTGCTGGGCAACCTCTCCAGAGAGATGCTGGAGTTTGCACTGGGTGCTGATGGTACTGATATGCTCTCGATCTATCTGGTATGTGCATATAATTTATGAGAGAATAAAAATGCATTGTAAAATCTGATCTACACTTGACTTGGTTGTGTGATGGGTAAAGTTGGTCCATCGTCCATGGGTGGGAGATCCTATGCTGTAGCAGCTCCCTCCCTCTTGAACTCTCTTCCATCATCTGTTAGGCCTGTTTCTACTACACTGGAAATAAATCTTTTAAAACGTATAATTTCCTCCTATGTTAATGTTTGATGCTCGTCCTGAATTGTCCGTCTCTCATGTTGTCCATTGTATTTAACTAAAGTTGTTGTAAAACATCCTTGGGTTATGTGAAAGGTGCTATATAAATTAAACTTCTTATTAAACTGAGATTTGTTATCAGTTCTCTGCATGACAAGGTGGTAAGAGCGTAAGAAAGTATGGGGTGTAATCTGGAATGAAGGAAATGGTTTCCACGGGTATAATGTGGTTCTCACTTGTTTTTTTTGTTTTTTTCTGTAATATTCATCACAGATGAGATTTAGCGTTCCCATGATATGATGCGAACTCTGAGTTGTGTATCCTGTCTCTGTAATTTGACAAACATGCTGTAATAGTACAGTATTTATTTGTTAGATGATTTTGAGGATGTGTGGTTTATTTTTCTTCTTATTCTGCTTGCTCTTTGTAGGCTCCTGTGGTAAAGCTGTTTGAATCTATGTCTGGAGAAATGCTGCTCTATTTTTGTGGTGGACTTGTGTTACTGTCCTTCATCCTCATCATCCTTGCTCGCTTCTCCTCCCGGTTAGTAACTCTGCTCCAATTCCTGGGTAATGGATCATGAACCACATCCCATTATGCACCATGTGACCATATACCTTCATGTAATGGTTACTACAGCCAGTGGCTTTGATGCAATACTGTACGTTTTTGTTTAGCAGAAGTGTCTTCTCTGTACTGGTACTTGCCACTTGTGTGATTCAGAATTATTTAGCTCTAGTCTTTTATACATTAGTTCTTATTTATTTCTTTTTATTTCTGACATTTTTCTTACAGAATTTTAAAGTGTTTCAGAAGTCTGAACCACTAGTGAAAATGATTTGGATTTGCATTTAAAACATTTAATTTATTTATTAGTATGCAGGGTGACTAAAAAGCGACAGGACACGTCATGAGCTGCATCATGGATTTTTAACCAAAATCCATTGTTAAGGTTTCTTGGTCGGTAGCGGTGTTTCAGATGATCACTACATTTCCTGTCGTCCACAGTCCCGGTTTCTCTGAATTTAGTTATGAGATGTAACAGCGCTGTGTGAAACTGGTGATCTTTCTGGGCATCGGTTTAAGAAGTCTGTTGCTGTGATACGGCAGCCGCATTTCCCGGACATCAGAATCCTCAATTCCATCTTCAGTTACCTTTGATGAACAAGAAAAGTTTTGAGCTTTGTGTTTATAACTTTTGAACCACATGAGATATTGTAAATCGAATTGCGGTAATTGATTTCTGAGACACTTATTCTTCAAGGTCCTGTTTGATATGCTCCATGACCTCCTTCCTATTGGGGAAAAACTTTTCCTTGATCTCATATGGCGGCTTTCAAAATGGCGACCATGTTCTGGGTATGGCCTAAAACATTGGCCTCTTCACCCATTACATGCTGGGGTATTCAGATATTTAATTTTTCTTTTTGTTTCTGAAATAAAAGGGTGTCCTGAGACCGACTCCATTTCAGTAGTTGATCTTTGCCGTGGTGTGCACATACTTTATAGCTCTTTTTTTTCTTTCTGCAGCACTAAGCCCACTCTTTCAGGAAAACAGAAGAGGCAAATGCAGGAAAAGCTGGAGTATGTACAGGATGTGGTGAAGGCCAAAAAGGTGTGTTAGTGCTGTACAGCAGAACGACTTAAGAGGTTTAGGATTATGCACATGTTTAGTTAGTCCCATCAAACAAATGCGTAGCTTTATTGTTTTATTACTATTAAGATGGATTTGTGTTCTGTAAACTGTGTATGTTAAATGAACTGTTTTTTGACTGTGTGAATTTACAGAAGAAGTTGTACGAGGAGTACCTCCGGCAGAGTGTTGGGGACCAGGACATGGCCTGATTTGGACCGACTGGTCAAAAGCAGTCCTGCACTGTACAGGACCAATGGTAACATGGACTTGAACTTGCTGTGATAACTCTCCAGATTCCACCGTTTACACAGCAGCACTCCTGCTTTTATTATTTATAAAAGTAATTCTAATACAGTGTTGGTGACTGTTACAGTAAGCATTACATCCGAATAAACCATGCACTTACTTTACATAGATTTGTATTTAATAATCAACACCAAGTCCTCTGTGTATCAGTAGTGCTTCATACAGTGAGTGTCTTAGTATTGGACTTAAGAATCGCTGCTGATCCCGAGTCAAAAATGAAAAATAAACTGTTTATATGCCTATATTTTTATCCGTATACTTATCATGAATTGTAATAATAAACGCTATTTGGTCAGCTCTTGTTTTTCTGAATTCCTTTTACAGATGTGCTAAAACTAAAATCTTTTTAAATACTTTGTATATGCTTGGGTGGTAAACTCTTCCTTATCTTACACACAGTCAAAAAACTGTTTTGTCAAATCTAACACACTATCCCTAAAAAAGGTACTTTTTGTGAAAATGTCGAAGTGATTTTAGAAGTGATGATCTTATTAGTTTGTATGCTTTGGCTGAAAGAAGTTTCGTGAATTTTATTGAATAATCTGTTTGTTTTATGTTTGGTATTAGGTTTTATCACTACCTTGTTGTCAATCGTTTGGAGCGAACCAAAAGATCATACTTCAGATTGTGAATTCGGCATAGCAAGTGTAAATGGTTGAACACGTGTCCAATCGTATTGTTAAATATCCTAATTTAGGTAATGGCTTACAATCAGAAATGACCTTTGCCAGAGCCTTTAAGAACTGAAATGACAAACATAAAGCATACTGTTCTATTGGGGAGGGTCTAATGTTCACAGAAAGCTGATCCCTGGACTGAGTGCCAGTCCTTTGCAGGTTGCTGTAACTGCCCATGTTGCAAGTTGTAAGAATCTGGTGGTTAAGATAGATTGTTGAGCAGAATGTCCAGGGTTCCCTTGAGTAACTTGGAAATGCTTGGATTGTAAAATTGTAAGAGGTTTTTAAACGCTGTGTTCAGGTGTTTTGTGATGCACCACTCGGCTGTGTTGTGATTGTAATACTCTAATAGCAGCAGCTTGTGTTTTTCAAATGTGCTTACATATGATTGCTTAATTTTACTGCCTATTATATTTTATTGCTAGTTGGTTCATTTACCTAATACTATATAACCATAATACCATCTTATTTTATACTTGCAAACAATGTGGTGTAAATAATTGAATGAATAGTAACACTTGCTGGCTCTGATTTATTGGAGTTGGAAAAGTCAGTCAGTTTCCTCATTCCAGGTCAGCTTTGCAGGGTGCACAAGGTCAGCGGGGTTGAGTACATACTGACAGGGCAATAAATCAACCACTGACAGGGTGTTTACAGTCAAAGTGATACACAAGAGCAATGAATTCAGTGTTTAATGCTTGTTATGGCAGAATGTATCACAACAATAGAATGTCGTCTTGTCAGTCCCACTCTTTCCTTCATGTGGACAATTATGGGTATTGGGTATAAATATCGATTTACCAGGGGGAAACAATGGTCCCAGGATATAGCCACCATTATTACTCCAGTTACAATTCCTGTCCATATTGGAGTGTAAATACAAGCTCTGGCACCTCATCTTTACTGTATTGGTCTCATTCATCCATTCATTATCTTCTGCTTAATCCTCAAGGGGTCTCGGGCCAGTCGGTGCCCACTCGGCAACTCTGGGCACAAGGGTAGGAACAACCATAGACAGGGCACCAATCCATCGTAGGGCACACAGATAAGAGCACACAGTCATGCACACTAAGGGCCACTTTAGAGACATCAATTACCCTAATCAATTGAACTGTGGGAGGAAACTGGAGTACCCGGAGTAAACATGCAGACAAGGCGATGACTCAGGTTGCTCCACCCTGAGATTGAACCAGGGACCTTCTTGCTGTGAGGCAGTAGTGCTACCCACCGAGCCACCTGTATTGGTCTCATTAGTTTAAAAAAAAAAAAGCAGATTAAAACCCATCCGCTCTCAGCCGTGTTTTTTGTGATTTTGTTCCTCTATTTGCATTTTTCATTAATACGTTTTTCTTTCAAAACTATTGAACAGTATATCCTCTTTCTTGGTTTGCATGCTTTCATTACTGTTCCTCCTGGTGCAAAAAGAGCAACTAAGAAAACTACTAAAAACACACTAGGCTGTCTAATCTGTGGCACTTCCTTCACCATGCTTCACATTGCCCCAATAACCCTCAACCTCATGTTATTGTTTGTAAGGCTTTCCTTTTTGTTTGAACTGAATGAAGGTCAGACCACATTTTATTGGTATGTACTGAAAAAACCGAAGTCGTTGCAAAGGCTTCATAAATGTCCCTTCCCAGTCCGATCTGTAATGTCAGCTCTTAAACATGCTCAATAGTTTTTCAACAATTTAAAGACACGTTTCCCGAGCTTGTTTTAGTCTATTCGTAGTGCGAAGCAGAGAGCGTGCAATTGTAATGCAGTACTTTGGACAAATGTCATAAATGAAGAAGGTTAAAATCTCGGGCTTTTGTTGCCTGGTTCCTTGTCAGATTGTCCCTGCCAGCTCTAGCAGGAAGGATGATGGCGTCAGATCCGCAGGGTTAAACCGGGGAAAGTTGTTTCCTGTAGGCTCAACTCCAACACTTTTCTGCTTTTTTGATGGGTTTCCAGTTGTAGTTTGAGTTTGGACTGGAGGAAGGAATAAATGCTCATGAAAACCGGAGGATAAGAATGTAAAAAGCAGACGCTGCGTGTATAGTTTGAAGAGAATGGAAACGTCGAGTAAACAGGAGTGCGATAGTGTCGGTATGTAAACGTCAACACGCTTATTTTTTTTTAGGAAACAACCTATTTAAGAGTATTCGAGTTTTACAGTAACAAGTAAGCTTACTATTAAACTAATGTATGTTGCATTTGTTACAAATCGTGCACTTTTATCGGTGACTGCTTTAAACTGCTAGGTTGTCCTTACTGACAGTTAAACTGAATGTTGTAAATGGATACCATAAAACCTGACGTCATTTAACAACCTATGGACCAGGTTTATCTCATACTGTTTACATATAGATGATATTTTCTTAATCAAGAGATAATTTGAGTATAAGAGTTTATTTGAGTAAATCAGCCCTGATTAGTAGAATAACACTGGGCATGTAATAATGTAATGTTCATTTGTTCAGTTTATTGTGATTTCATTTTGTTCTAAATCTATTAGTATGTTGCTTGCAAGCTGTTCTAGTCAGTCTAAGCATGCCTGGGAATTCACTCGGTGTAAATGCTAGTATATGCAGATGCCATCTTGGTTAGGTCAGATGCTGGCAGGCAGGCTATAAAAGCTGCTCACATTTACAGGTTCTGGGCCAGGAACAACCCTAGAACGGGCACCGATCCATCGTAGGGCATGCGTACGTGCAGTCACACACTGATGGCCACTTTAGAGACTCCAATTAACTTAACACGCATGTCTTTTTACTGTGGGGGGAAACCGGAGGACCCGGAGTAAAGCCACGCAGACACGGGGGGAGGACATGCAGACTCCACACAGAAACGACCCAGGCCGCTCCTCTCTGGGATTGAATCCCGTCCATTTCTGTGTACAGTCATGTGCCAATAAAAGTCCAAGGCAAATATTACGCTTTTAAAGTTCTTAATAACAAACCAAGAGACATGGTATGGGATAGATTTTGCATTTGACGGGCTTACATGTTGAAGCGATGTGTAAATTCCAGACAGCTTTTTATAGAAAAGAAGAGTCATTTTTGTTCCTATGAGTGTTCATGGCTTTAAACAGTTCTCATGTAGCTGAGAAACACTTCACAGTTCATTTGTGTTTAATGTAAGACCAGGACAAATGGTCCTTAAACACAGACAGTGTTAAATCTGGACACAGATTAGCTCAAAACATGAATCTGATTCACTCACTTGCTTTCTTGCAGGGTGAGCAGAAGTTTTGTTTTGTTGCAAAATAATGTCTGGTCCTCTTAATAAAAAAAAATAAATCAAATCAGCTGTGGGGAAACAAGCCTTACTGCAATATTCTCACATACCTTAAGGACCTTACAGTAGCAAGACCCATCTCTGGCATCTTGATGCGGGTGGGTTTTGAACCCTTGATATTATGGATCACAGCCCTGTACTTTCACCTCTAATCCCCCACAGTTTTCTTACCAATACTTGCTTTTGCTTTTAACACAACAAGCAAACCATGCATGACAAATACTTTTGGTAATGGTTTTTCTTGAGAGTCTTGTTTTTGAGGCCACCTTGTGATTGGTCTGTATTGTTTTTGCATGGGAGTGTTTGTTTGAGCTTGGTTCACAGAACTATGATGAGTTAATATGGTAAAATAGTGAAGAGTTTTATAAATGAATAAAGTGACCTCCTTTAATCTTAAGATGATCCTAACTTGATTCATCACGTATCGTATTAAAATGAATAACTGTATCGTGATCCACATATCATAATGTGTATCATATCATCAAGTGCCTACCTGTAGTTCTTATGCACTGAAAAAATAAAATATTTAAAGGAGGAGCTAAAAAAAGTCCCTATACATGGAATTCTAAGAATTGCTATCAGACCCAGTTCCTACAAGGCAAACAATTGAGAAAGGGGACACGGTTCTAGGAACTATGATATGGCAAATTGGCAACCACAAGAATAGGCGTTTTTACACCAAAGGAAGTTCCTTTGGTGTAAAAACGCCTATTCTTGTGGTTGCCAATTTGACGTGTAACATCTACCTAAATGTTGCAGACCATAATGCTTTGCCTTAACAGGGTACAGAACATGTAGTACATTTTAGCATGTTTATTCTTTGAACCAGTCATGTCATGTCTAAAGGGCGTTTATTTCATATCGTTTTATATATTTATTTGTAACAGGGTTGCTCAGTACTTGCATATTGAGTGTATATGGATAATCACACTACAGTTATGCTTATATTCTGAAAGCACATTATTATTTGTCCTCCAAGTTTTATGCAGACCTGTTAGTACTGTAGGTATTGGATCAGGACATTGAGAGTCAAGCCCCAGGCCTGCCAAGCTGCCTTTGTTGGACCACTGAGCAACGCTCTTATCTATCAATGACTTGGGCATATAGCTTAGTTCTGTGTATAAAAATTTAGTATTATGCATATTAGTTTTAAAATTTATTTATGTAGGTCTTTGGCTTTTGCATTGGCAAGGAGCCCAAAATGCTGTGGGATTACTGTCTTTTTCTGCTGTTGCTCCTGTAAACACACTGTCCTTGTGACAAGGTCATTAACAGACCGGGAACTTATCTGGCCGTAGCTCAGATTACCATGTTTTGCTTTGTGTCATAAATATACCATAACTTATTATACGAATGTCACATACAGGCTCAGTTATTTTAGCGATGCGAAAATAATTCCGTGCTATACGTGCGTTTAGAATCGCTAATTTATGGCTTGACTTTAACCCTACTTTAAGGTCCATACCATAAACCACAACTATTTTAGATCTAAAAATACAACAGACATGCATATAGACCATTACCCAAAATAAACAAAAATCCAAATGCGTAAAGCAATCAAAAAGATTTTCGGTGCAGTTTTTGAAATGATTTAAAATAATTGAAATGATGTAAAAACAGGTTTTTATGACCCAGATTGGCAGCCTGAATCCATTTGACATCAGTAGGAACCAAATGGGTAATTGTAGATGTGCAGGATGGTGTCCCACAAGGTTCTTTTCTAGGCCCCTTATAATTCACACTTTATATTCAGCTATCTTACTTTTAATAAACATAAAGCTGACTTCCTCCTCTGTTTACACACTTATCAATACAATACATACTTATCAGTTCAACCCTTCATCCAGACACAGCCAGTCTAGCTTGTAGGATGTCCAACATGGCCAGGCAGCTGGGCTGGCGAATTGCCACTGTGCCCCACACATACCACCTTGCTTTAATTTGTAATAATTGTTATTCATTAGTGGTTGGTGGTTGCTGATTGTTCTGGAAGGTATGTTTTGGTCAATAAATTATTTAATATAAGCATTTGGACTGAAAATATAGCTATTATTATTAAGTGACATAAGTACTTTACTGATTGGAATTGTTCTGTGGTATTAAGGACTAGCAGGATTATCTGTCTAATTTCTAACTGTATCTGTGACCCATAAGAAGACGAAGTGAATCTGCAGATCCAGCTGGTTGAATGCAGGGCTCAGTTGGAGCACTGGCAGGGCGTCGCGAGAATCTGCGAGCTGAGCAAACAGGAGGAGCTGCAGGAGCTGCAGAAACAGTGCGACGAGGAGATCCAGTCACTACATGAAGCTCTCAGAGGTGAGGAGAGGAAGAGAAAGTGAAAGGCAGCAGTCGCTTTAGTTTCTCTCGCTTTGACATGGTTGCTTTGATGGTTAAGACACAGTGCTTACGTTGGTACTTCTAGAAATAGGCCTTTAAAGTTGAACAAACATGTTTTCTTCCTGTTTTTAGAGACAGCTTCTCAGTATGAGGCCAGAATATCAGCTCTGCAATCAGAGCGTGCTCAGTGGAGAAGAGCGGGCTTTACTCCAGAGAACAAGGTGTGTTTGGGTTATGTCTCACTGTTAAAAAAAGAAAGAATAACAGTTTCCTGTTTGGTTCTTTTATCACAATCAGTTCCAGTGCAGCTTTCACCGTTGTCAGCATTTACTTTTTATTTTCACTTCAACTCTCCAGAACTGGGCATTTTTGTATCGTGGGTGCTGTTAGATGCTTGTGTTTTTATATCTGTGGTGTCAAGCCAGGTACATGTATGACAGTAAATTGCTTCAAGATTGCAAGCATGTCAGATTTGTTCTTTTGAAAAAAAAAAAAGTATTTACATTAAATTTACCGTCGGTATGAAGAAAGCACAGAATGGAGCTTTGCTAAGTCATGCTATTTTCTTAATGCACACATATTGAAATAATCAGTTTATCAGTTAGGACTTGCTATGTAACATATTAAATGTTTATTAAACCTTTATTGGGTGATTTACACGTATAGTGAACGTACAAACAAGAACTACTGTTGCTTATCAACTTTGTTCATTAAAAAATAAATTTGCAAACAAGTTTTTTGAAACGATCTACAACACAATGTATAGTTACTCAGCATGCGAAGCATAATACTGTAAAAAACAAGTTCTTACTAAATTC
>JAVSBV010183716.1:0-13076 GCA_033117975.1 Parotocinclus spilosoma | reverse complement strand
ACACACACACACACACACACACACACACACACACACACACACACACACACACACACACACACAGTCATGCACTAAGGGCCACTTTTAGAGGCACCAATTAACCTAACACCCATGTCTTTGGATTGTGGGTGGAAACCTGTAGTACCTGGAGTAAATTCATACACACACGGGGAGGACATTCAGACTCCACACAGAAAGGACCCAGGCTGCTCCACCCTGGGACTGAACTCGGGACTTTGCTGTGCAGCAGCGGAGCTACCCACTGAGCCACCATGCTGCCCTGGCATACATTATGTTTGTAAGGATTTTATTCCAACTCTAGGTGGCATAGTGTTTGAAGGCTGCCTAACTTTGTTTGGTTTCAGTTCTCATCACCACAAACAGAAATTATTGTAATAATCTGAGTGATTAGCTAGGTTTGTAATCTTCTAGCAGATATGAGATATAATTTAGTCCAAGTCCACTGAGAGATTTATATTCCTGTAGCAGATGACAGGTTTATATACCAGTAGCAACACTTTTTAATCAATTTAATTGCTGGCTGAAAGCCAATATAGAGATTTAAGGACTGGGTTGACATTCTCAGTTTTCGTTTTCATGGCAAGCATTCGAACAGCTGCCTTTTGAATTAGTTGCAGCTGCCTAAGGATCTTCTAAGGTACTCCAATGAGAAGTAGTCTAGCCAACTCTTTTCATGTGCTGGTCTAGAATCTATAAGAAATGAACAGGCTAGGCTGTTTCAAAATGGAAGTGTTTAATGTACCTGGGTGTGAATACGGCATTGTGGAGGAAGTTCTCAAACACTTTGCTGAGGGCACGCTCCTCTGCTTCAGCCTTCAGGTCTTCCTTGGTTTTGGGGCAAGGGCAGCATGGGCCTTTCTCACCACCAGCCACATCTGATTTTGTGGGCTTGGTCTCTTCCTCCAACTCCGAAAGCGTTGTTGCAGAGATTCGGATTGGGATCTTCAGTTCTGTGGTTAAAAAAATATGTTACCATACATTGATTAGAAGAGGAAAAAGTACAAGGATGCAGGGTGTCTTATGGAACTGACTTTTTTTTTTCTTTATAAAGCGTGAGAGCACACAGACATTGTAGTGGTAGTACAAGGATGAACATATGGTGTCATAATGTGAAAACCAGAAGAGGGTCTGAAAAACCACACGATTCATGAAACAAGACATAGAAAAACAGAAAAAGTTGACAAAATGAGAAGAGGAAAATAAAAGAAATTAATGAGAAAAAGAGACCAGCTAAAGTCAAATGACAGTTCAGACATAAGGCTCACCTTTTGAGCAATAGTTGTGCAGATAGAGCTCATGGTCCTCAGGCTGCTGCTGCCAACGTAACAGATAGAACGTGGAGTTACCATTTGGGGAGATTGGAGGAGACCACTTCACTATCAGAGATGCTGAGGAGTTGGCATACGCACGGACATCCCTTGGCATTGAGGGCTCTGAACAGTGGAAGAAAATTAAACATATTAAAATGTATTTTGAAATTCTAAATACCCAGACATAAATTTCATAAAACTGCTCTGAAGCCCTTTTCAGATGATCTGATGGCCTTGGAGAAGATCTGATTCGATTCTTACTAGTCTATACCTCCAGGAGTTTTATCACTAAGGAACCTGAAAACAATTTGATAGTTTGCAACATCTCTAACTGACTGAGTGAATTTACTGTTATTAATAGAAAACTAAATATATATAGTGCATTTTATGTTTTTTTTTTGTCCTGCATGGTTCTCCAAGTGACATGAGAAAAGTCTTCTCCCAGTATTGAAATTTTAAAGCCTCCATTTGTAGATTAGGAATACAGTGTTCCCTTGTTTATTGTGGGAGTTACGTTCCAAGACCACCCGGGATAAATGAAAATCCGCAAAGTAGGGATGCTATATTTATTTAAGTATTTATACACTATTTACACACATGCTCCATCCATACCGAGCTTATAGCACGTCATATCCTACACATTGAGTAGATACAACAGCTATTTACTGTAAATTGTAATATTTTATGATTTTAAAAGTTCAGGAAAAAAAAAAACGGGAAACTGCGTTATATTTTTCCATTCATATTTTTTGAAAATCAGCGACAGGTGAACCGCGAAGTGGCGAGGGAACACTGTATCTCTGAAAGTAGTGGTTAAAAGACTTTTCATCATGAAGCATAAAATCATGGGAATGTGTGTTTGGACAGGACTAACAACAGGTCGGTAAAGAAATGAGAAAAAAATATGTATCCTTATCCCGAAATACCACAGAGTATCGCCTTAAAAAGAAATGATCCCAGGACATCATGTACAATTAGTCCCATCTAGACTGGGCTTTGGTGATTTAATGTACAGCTCATACAAATTAAAGAAATACCCCCTAATTTTTGTGAGCAGTGTATTTTTCCAACTCAAATATTTTAAACAACAGTAAAATAAAACCAGTAATGGTAAATATTTTGGAATTACCAGGATTTCTGAATTAATTTACTCAAGGAATGTGATCTAATCATGTAGGTCAAAACATACCCACAACATACAATAAAACACAAACATTTGTTCAAAGAATAATCAATACTGAATACATATGCATGTACAGTTTATGTTTCTAAATGTTTGTGAAAATGTGACCAAATTAAAATTTAAAACACCTAATCGTTGAACTAGTTGTTATACCAGGTGTTACACCAAATTGATTAGAAAATCCAGGCCATTTTTGTTGTAAAATCAGATGAACATAGAAATTAGATAGTTCATAGAGATTTAGATAATTCAACTACAGGCTGAGCAGTCTATGGCCACTCACCATGAACTCTCACTAAACTCAAAAAATTCTCCAGAACAAAATAAATATTGGGGATAAATATTTAAGAGTATACGATTGCTATAATTTAAGCAGAACATGGCTGTATGAAGTATTAAATCAGGGGGTCAATTTCATCTATCCTTGTTACTCTACTGTAGTGTTTCATTTCTCAGGACCGTTGTCTTTTTCCTCATTGCTAAAATGTTGCTAGATTTGAAAATGACATTTTTAGTGCGTTTTGATTTTAGATAGTAAAACAAAAAAAAAAGATATGAAATTAAATCAAAAGCGACAAAAAATACAGAACCCAACTTAAGTGAATTAATGCAAAATTTTAGATAATTCAACACATAAATATGTTTTGCAGCTGTTTCTGAAAATGCTGGTCAGTCTATTTTTACCTGAAGCTTTGGTACGGATGTAAACCACTTCACTCTTTGCTCCCAAAATATGCTTATGCTCTACCACCAAGGTGATGGCTTTCACAAAGACGGCATACTGTGTCCAAGGCTTCAAGGGGTATAGCAGGACTCCTGGGTCTGATGATTTATCTGGTGGTAGGTCCACGTCCACCATGGACCAACTGGACCTGCAGCCATCCTGTCCATCAAACTCTGTAACGTTCTTGAATGGTCTGAGAAACAGAAACAAATTCCCAGTAGTGCAATATATATGAGATACAAAGTTTTTTGAGCATTCTCTTCAATGATCTCAAGCCTCACACCAATTAATAAAATTGTAGAGAATAATTCCTCTGATGTCTAGATTTTTTGTTTTGTTTTGTGACCTGATAATTATGCAGAAAGAATGATTTTTGATTTGCTAAACAAATGAGTTTAGCCTGGGTTTATAGTAAAAGAGATACAAATGTACATAAACTGTACTCACGCTTCTTTGTAGTAGACTATAAAACTGATAAGGTCTCTGTAATCAGGAGGTCGGTAGCGTTCCCAGGTAAGTTTTATCCGATTGCTCTGGGTTTGGTTGTACTTGAATTTGAGGATATGACTTTCACCTTTTAGGACAAAAAAGAGATATCTATTAAGAGATTTATAACTTGTATGATTTCACTAAACAATATACATGTCTTTTTATGACTATGTCTAAGTAAACACAGTAGAATTACTGTGTTTCAGAAATAAATGCATTGTCATGTTAGATTTTGAATGAAAAGCCTACTGTCTTTGTTTTAAGAATGCAGTGCAGAGTAATAACACAAAATCAAAGAACAAAAAAATCTTCCATAAACGTAACAAATTCAGTTAAAGCTCTAAATGACAAATACTGAATGAAAGCACCCTGATCTTGAACTTACAGCTAGCTCGCTCTCCGTTATTGCGAACATCGTCCTCCTCCATCTTTTCTGAGATCCCCGTCTTCTCCCACATCTTGCGGATTTCTGATATGCACAGCTTAGGGTTGGAGCGGAAGAATAGCTTCCCTGCTCGGATAGTCAGGTTGTGCTGGCTCCAGTCCCAAAGATGCTGCAGATGCTGGTTATCCAGTGCTGAAAACGCATACATCCTGTGAGACAACAAGAGCAAGCATTAGAAAAACAGCCTAGTCTTTACTTTCAGAAAACGGCTAAACCCAATAACGGGCTACAGGAACACACTGAGGGAATTTCCTAAATAGGTGAACACAAATCAGACAATGGCATTCAAGATGACTGGACAGAACATGGAGTTCTGGTTTTGAGTGACATAAGGCACACCTGTACCAAATAAATTTTTTCATAGTTCTTAAAACTGTTCCCACTTTCTCATGTGTTTGCACCACAGAAGCTGTGAACGATTGTAGATCCTTTCTCAGCGCATAGGATCCCTAAGAGATGTAAGTTTGCAGTGTTTGGTCCAGACGTAGTGACACAAGCGTACAGAAATTGACATTTTTAGACTCGCAACCACAATGTCTGGAGTTGAAATTGTAAAATAAATTGCATATTAAACCCAAAGAACGTTGATCGGTGGGCCGTTAAATGGGCATACCTTCATAACAATATAACTATACCTTTCACTTCACCACACACACACACACACACACACACACACACACAAACTCTAAGAGGTGTAACCCACTGAAACACATTTGGTGTTTCTGAACATCTAAAGAGCGCAAGGAATGTTGGACACACATATACACAGGCATTCCACAGGATGCAACCTGAGACGAGAGCAAGGCTTTCTCATGACCTTCTTCACATTTTCTAAAACTCCCTAGACATAGTACCTGAGAAAAACTGACATCATGCAAACATAAATTCCTCCCTAACTTTCAGTGTACACCAAACAGTCATAATATTAAAACCACCTGCCTAATAGTGTGTGGGTCTGTCTTGTGCCGCCAAGATTCTGACACATGTAGGCATGGAATCCATAAGCCCCCTGAAGGAGCCCTGTACTACCTGGCACCAAGATGTTATCAGCAGATACTTTAAGTGCGGATCTATCAGATTGAGATCTGGGGAATTTGGATGGTAGGCCAACACTGAATACACTGACATATTCTTTAAACCATTCTTAATGCATGATCCAGCTGAAATAAATCATTCCCATTAGGGAATACCATTGCAATGAAGGGGTGTACTTGGTCGGCAACAATGTTTGTGGAGGCGGTATGTGTCAAATGTACAATCCACATACTAATACCGTATAATCCAAGACCCAAGGATTCCCAGCAGAACATTGTCCTGTCTAGGTTATTTACTCCACCTGTCTGTGGTTATGGATAATTGGTGAATGTCAGCAGAACACACAGGTAGAGTGTAATAAATGACTTGCTAAAAAATGACTGGTACACTGTACACATTAGTTGTGAAAAAAACCCATAGATAGGCTGCAGTAGTACGCACATAAGGCATAACAGCTTGTATATGAGTGGCAGGCAAGACAGAATGAAGAGTAGAATCTTACTGGTCTAAAAGCTCATCCCCGTTAATGTAGCGCAGACTCTTTAAGAAGGAGAGTGAGCCGAGAGTGTGGGAGTGTTTGATCCGCACATATCCTGTCACCACCTGGATCAAGCCCATGAAACTCTCCAGTTCTGAGGCAATGTTATCTAGGGGGGAAAAACCAGAGTGTAAGATAAAGGGATAGACAGACATGAGAAGAAATATATCACCTCTATGCAAGTGAATCTGTGAGACGTTTCAAAATATCTCTTAGAGAAACATGTCGCCTGTTAAGTACATACTGCAATACCATAGTGTGAAATTACACATGGAACACTGGCTGGTTTGCCAGGCAGGGGTGTAAAGTGACGCAAAAATGGGACGATGCATATTCAATTTGTGTGATTTCAGGCAAAAAATATATAAGTGCATCCCCTAATAATTTTAAATTGTTATTCTTCATAAATAAAAAGGAATGTTTTTGGTTCAGTTATTTGAAATGTGTTTCAAGTAAATCATTTTAATTACCAGGCAATAATGTTTTAGTGTAAAAATTAATACAATCAAATCGTTTTATTGCTTTATACTGCTTACACATAAGAAATAACAAAAAGAAATGTCTCTTATCGAGTGTAAAACCGATAACTAAGGAAATTCAATCATGAACATGATCATGAGTATTTTGCTACACCCCTAGTACCAGGGTGCTGACTTTGTGCTTAGTACTTACTTCCTCTACGAATATTGATATGCAGGTTGCCTCTGATGACAGTGCAGCCCTGCAGGGCTTGGGCAGCATCTACTGAGTCAATAGCTTTAGTTTCACAAACCTTATCACACAGGCCATCACACTTGCTGCAGAGCATACTGTATGAGGAAAAGCAAGGGGTGGGAGGGAGAGGGGGGTCAAGATTAGGCCACAAGTGAGACAAACAGTAGTATCAGAGATTCTTCCAATGATACCCTTATTAATTATACACTTAAATTGTTTAATCTATGATTTTGTAGTATACAGTGTTATCCAGAAAATAAGTTAAACAACAATATATTACATACCATGTTTTTTATAATGCTTGGTTACAGCGCACCTGTCTTAAAAACAGTGCAAATCCTGCCAAGTAATTCCACTTGTGCCATAAAAGATTTCATCTAAATATAACTGTTAACCTGAGTGTGCAATTCAGCTTCTGTTTGTTGGTGCCTACTTTTGGGGTTTATATTTTTGATGTGCAACTCCAAATCAGAAAAAGTTGAGACAGTATGTAAAAATTTCCAAAGTTAGACCAAGTAGCAAATGTGTGTAGAACTATTGCACCTTATTAAAAACGTATTAAAGCATAAGTGAGACCTTGTGGGTGGGGAAAGTGTGGTTTCAAAATCAGTCTTTAACCAAACTATAATTCTCACTTATAACAGCACAAACAAGCTCTTACAAACGCACACTTTAAAATTAAACTTTAAACTTAAATAAACTTTAAACTTAACTCAAAAATTTAACGTATAAAATAGTTTGAAACACCACCTTTGACTCTTGTTTCGTGTGAAGCCGGAAGGGCATTCGGGCATGCACTCGCCATTGTGGATAACAAAATCCACCTCACTGGGCAGGTGCACTCGGGCACACATCTCCATGGTGATACAGCGCCATCCCTCAAAGCGGTAGGTACCCGGTGGACAGTCTGCTACGCAGTGGCCCTCGTAGGAAAAGTGTTGGCAGGCGGTGCAAGCCAGGTCGTTGCCCGGATCGGTACAGCTCCCCAGGCACTCCGGGTGGCAGCACTCTCCGGAATCTGTGCATGCACGTGTTACACATCCAAGTGGACATGCTAGAGAGAAAAGAAAAACAAAGTAGAAATTTAATTAGTAACAGATAAAAAAGCCCAAACATCACAGCCAGTTAAATAGTAAAACACAAGCATGCATCAGAGATGCTCACATTTTCAGTCTGAGTCAAGGCCCGAGTCTGTAACGCGAGTCAAGCCTTAAGCCTTTAGAAGAATATTTTAGCTCAGTCTCATTAATTACAGATCTCGACTTGTATAAAAGTAACTTTTTACTACACTGCTCACAAAAGTTAGGGGATATTTTACAAATTCTTGTGAGCAGTGTATAATTGGTTTGTGCGACATGGCTGAAGGACAGAACTGTAGTACTACAAAGCATTAAATGCCTTATTTAAAGGAAAGTGGCAAAACAACTTAAAATTGATAGTTACTTTGTAATTCGCATCATGTATTCTAAAATATTATGTATTCTAGCTTGCAAGTGTTATAGTTATGAAGCTCTCGTAAGTTTGAAAACTGATTTTCCCCTACATCTACTGCATGTAGTCTTTCATTCCGACTGGTCTAGCTGCTGCAAGCAGAAAATTTCACAAATTGCAGAACTGTGGTCCTCAATTACTCACCTAGTGTTAGTATTTAGATCAATTTAAGATGACTAGACATTTAATGTCAGTAAGTCAGATATTAATTGCAAAATTAACATTACAAGTCCCTTTATGGAGACCAAGTTGAGTCTAGAGTCTCCAGCATAGTCTGATTTGTCATGCAAGCATATGCTAGCGATGTAGTAAATTAGCGATTGAAGTAGCTATCTCTGGTATGGACAAAACAGTACAAATACTTTTTGATATAAAAATCAATATATATTTGATACAAATACTACACCCCATGATTAAAGACTCTCAGTTCCCACAAGAGCTAGAGCAGATCAATAAAGTATTTATTAGTATTTCTTCATCATAAGGAAGTGGAATGCAAGACACCAATTATGCTCAATAACATTTTTTTATTGAACCACATCACTGACCTGAGTAGACATACATTTTCAAATATTTAGTGTTACGGACTAGTGTGGATTTGGGAAGAAAGGGGAGTGGAGAAAGAAACCACAAGAGAATAATGGAAAAATCAAGAGTTTCACCGGCAACTAGCAGTCTTATCTAAACTGGACCCAAACCAACAGCCAGAAGAGAAAACACAACATAAGACATGCTTAACAAAACCTTCAATAAGAAATAAGGCAGATGCTGCTAAAAAAAAATCACTGAAGACAGAAGTCTATAATATATGTTGCTGGCCATGAAAAATAAAATACAGTAAATAATAATATTTTGATTTCTACTGTAGTTGACAAACTGAACTTACAAGACTTTGGACATTACAATGTGACACATATGGTATAAATTTACAGGGTAATTGAAGGAAGTTGAGACATATTGTGAGCAAAACAAACCAGTAATTAAATTTGGATGAGGAAAGTAAATATATATGAGGCCTTTATCAAGTCTAACTGCAGATTTAATTAAAGATACAGATTCATCCTTAATGTGGTATGCTGGAAAATGACATCTTGATAATAATGGTTAAGGGGGCTGACATCATAGCCAGTGAGAACTCTGGCGGTTAGATAGGCTCCGGAAGCAAGTGAGTTGTCATCCATAATATTCTGTTTTCATCTTTATTACTTTTGATCTGGTCCAGAATTTTAATATTCTGGAATATAACAGAATTCTAAATATATATATATATATATATATTCATCTCAAATTGTACTGAGGTCAGCCATGTCATCAAAGCATTCAAAAGATATAGCCATCCTTCCTTGGACTTATTTTTGGACCCAAATATGTAAAAACAAATCTTTCACAATGACACCCAATAGCCAATTCCAGCTGATTTAACACCATATAAAGTAATTTACAGAGCACATATCACATAAAATAAATTACACAAAATGGGTCTGAAGGACACTGGCGTATACTGCTATTGCCCTCTAGACACTCCTGATAATTTCACACTACAGGAAATACTCATATATATTATACTTTTTGCGCTCTGTCATAGGTTTCGGGTGCAGCGTTGCTGGATGGCCACACAAATATTTAGAATATGCACTCCCATATCAAATCCACCTCCCCATTGCTATTTCTTACATAAGTAATATCTTTTTCTAACATAATTCATTATACATAATATCTATTTCTAACATAATTATCATTAAGGACTAGAAAGCCATGAATTTCAAAAACATTACACTTAGGCAAAATCTACTCTTAGCACAAACTGCTTGAAATAAAGCAATGAAAATGAAAAATAAGAAAATGATCAAATTACAATATTCAAATCTCACAGAAACACTTCACCAAAAACAGAACTTGTATCATTACAATTATCCACCATGTAAGTAATATTTCAAATCTAGCTAAAACTAGAAAATCAACATCATAATGCATACATTACAACGTACACATTCTAATTACTGTATTAAAGACAGTACACACATATGCATAGTGAACTAAGCAGCACAGAACAAATTGCACTCCAGACACACACACACACACACACACACACACACACACACACAAAATTCTGTTCACCCACATACAAGGGTTAGTCTGCAAAACACAATGGCTATTTGCCATAATCCAATTACAATGTAAGTACTGGGGAAAACAATCTTACAATGGCATATTAAACTGAATCAGTTGACGTCTGTCTGTCTGCCTTCTGTTATGTAACCAGACACGTGCGCACATGCAAGCACAGATTCTGCATACACACATTTGCATCAACCACTTGACTCAGTATCATCTATTATCTGCTATTATTATTGGTGCTACATCAGAGAGATTGGTGACAGACCACTAGCTTTATAAGACTTTATAAGAGGAATAGACCACTAACTCCTTAAGATGACACCATCAATAAGAATGATCGACAGCTCCGTAACACAATACTTGCAAGAGAACGGGTGATAGACCTCAAGCTACATAAGAAAATGGCAGCAAGAAAAATGGGGACAGACCACTATGACATTATAGCAAAAAGAAGACAACTACATAAGAAAACCACAGCCGAAAGGAGTGAAGAGATCACTGGGTTCATAAGACAACTCCAGGAAGGAGAGGGGTGATTGTAGTTGCATAGCAACGAGTACTTGGTGCTGTGTGTGGCACACTTGTGAGTCATGAATAGCCCATGTGAATGAAACATTTTCTTAACTTTATTTATGAGAATGTATCATCACACCTGACAATGCAAACATTACCAGTGTGTTTAGTGTTGATGACACATGTTTCTATTCGAAAGTGTACGTGTGTATTTCCCAAGTTGTTACACTTTCCAGATCCATACATACTCCCCTACACTAACAAAAAGGGGCTGCTCAGTTACTAAATGCTCTCTACATAAATAACTACATAAACATTTCACAGCGAGTGACTATTACTGGGATGTTTTGTACACGGTTAGGCACAGAAGGCCCAAACTGCAAATGCAAATGCATTGTTGGTGAGAATTTTTGTTTTTAATTAAATAAACTGCCTCTCTCTGCGAAACAAAGCAGACGGTGGTCACCAAATGTATTTTACTCAAGCAGGAGTATAAAGGTAAATCCTACTACTAGCACATAATGTAAAAAGGGAAGTGCTTATTTAAAAAGCCTTTCTAAGTCAATTTCTGAAAGGATGTATTTTATTGAGGGCGCACATTCATTACACTATGGGTATGTAATGATTTGTATTATACTTACATGACTAATTGGTAAAAATCATACAAATTGCATTTAGCTAATCCAAGAACAGACAATAAAAACAGTCATTTTTAATCATGCTCAAATTTAAGTCATATGGAACCAAAATATTTATAATTTAAATATAAATTGCTAATAACGAGAGACAGCATATCATGATATTTAAACCAAAAATAGATATCATTCTCTCTGAAAAACTGTCACTGCATTTAGTGGAGCAAACTGTAGCTTTACCAGTTATTTTAAGAGTAGTTCTTACTTTAAACACTCCACTATGTACTTAATTAGAAAAATATTTATGCAGCATTTAAAATTATACAGTTTTTAGTATACTATCCTATTCATCACAGAAAGAGTTCACTGTCAGAACATGCAAAAACCCCAGATGTCTGAATAATTTAAAATCTAAGTACAGTAACAAAGTACTTCCCATTCAGCTATGCCACACATTATGGGCAAAAAACCCTTTGTGTAAGGAATGTGGGGTAAACTTTAGGGGTATTCTTCAGCGATGTACTACATTCACTACGAACCTGACTGGTCCCAAGAAATTATAAGGCACATCCTAATTGCTACTAAGATTTGAATGTAACAAACAGGACATAAATTAGAATTTCATTTTACAAAACCATGCGAGTGTTCTTTCAATGTATTGTTAACTGTAGTTATTAGAGCTTGATTTTAAAAAATCAATACAGCAGTATATTGTGACATTCAGTTTTACAACATGTACATAAATTTTTTTCTCAAAATACTCATTTTCATTCATTATCTTCCGCTTAAACTACACATGGTCGCGTGCCAGCCGGTGCCCACCAGGCAACTCTGGGCGCAAGGGCATGGACAACCCTAAATGGGACGCCAATCCATCATAGGGTGCACACATACACATACACACACACACACACACACACACACACACTTTAGAGACACCAATTAACCTAACACACGTCTTTGTCCTGTGGAAGGAAACCCGGAGTACCCAGAGTAAAGCCAGGCAGACACGAGGAGGACATGCAGACTCCAAACAGAACAGAAAATCTCAGGCTGCTCCACACTGGGATTGAACCAGGAACCTTCTTGCTGTGAGGAAGTAGTGCTTTCCACCGAGCCACCGTGTTGTATAAAACAGTACTGTTCCTGTAGATGTAGTTTTGACTAATTTGTCCACTGAACTTTCAATGTGATGGATTTAAGACGACTCAGATTGTAGACCAGAACATCGCTATATATTGCAATATGCCTTGTATTGTGAAGTCGTTTTCATTACCCAGCCCTGTGGTTGGTTATTGTATGCTTTCAGACTGTTAAATGCATAAATGTGCTCAATTAAATTCATCAATATTAAGTTCATCAATATTAAGTAATTAAATTAATTGCATTTTTGCTTGCTTGAACTCAGCACCAAATGAACAGTTTTCCATGACAAAGAACTACACAACCATATGAGTGGACAATATACATTTCAACAAAATGTATTTATTATTTTTAAATAACCCAAAACAGAGATCACCAGAACAATAACTTTTAATGCAAATATTAATTTTACTAGGTACTTTAGAAACAACATATTGTTAAATTGCAGTTTCATCGTACACTGATATGATCTGCTGTTGCATTATAATGAGCATACCCACATAAGAATGTTCTCAGCATGTTTTACTTTAATTCCCATCTATTTCTATCCAAGCATAATGGACCAGAGTAAAACAAAACAGAATGAACTAAATATAATAGGAAATGTGGAGGTGGGTTGAATAAATATTTTTTTATTATTACCCCTGGTTTGATCCTGACCTCAGACTCTCAGATACCTGTGTGAAGTTTGCATGTCCTCCCCTCTTAGGTGTGTGT
>JAVSBV010183696.1:0-13076 GCA_033117975.1 Parotocinclus spilosoma | reverse complement strand
TATGTCATGTTTTACGTTAAAATAAAACCCCGCCTGCCTGCATTTCGCATTTGCCTCCGCTCGTCCTTCAGCCCGGCGTTACACATAGAGACAAATAAAAATAAGATTTTGATTTAATACAGTCCCCAGATAACTGAAAACATCACAGAAAGTGACTCTGAAGTTCAGCATAATTTTAACAGTAATGACTTCATGACTTCTTTAATGATAAGATAGAAAACCTTAGCCATATAACTCAGTGCTCATCAAATCACCTATTTAGCAACCTTCCAGATGCAGCACTAGTGTAGATTTTTGTTTAATTAGCTGTAAATCAGAACCCTTTTACCCCAATTACTAACACTAAATCGTCCTCAATTATCAGTTTATCTAAGTAATCAACATGCTTATGAGATCCAATCCTATAGCCAATCCCTACTTATTTACTCAAAGAATTAATACCTAGTATTATGGCATCACAACTTAGTATTTTTAATTTATCCTATATGCCAAAAATTGGATGTCATTCTTACTGAATAGGCTAAAAAACACTATAGGTATTAAGTGACTGGCATTTTCCTGGTTTCTTGGTTTATGTAATTAATCGCCGAAAGTTAAGCATAATGTCCCACGGGATCTGTGCTTGGCCCACTATTAATTTTTCTATATATGCTAACTTTCTGCTCAAATAACCATAAAAATGGAATTTGTTTTTCTACTATACTTAATGTACATATCAGGAGATCCAAATGATGGCCTCACAATCAACGAAATTGAGAATTGTGTTAAGGAATGTCAAAAATTAGAAATTTCCTTTTACTTAACTCAGATAAAACTGAAAGACAGCTTGGCTACTTCTATCCTAAATAGCTGGACGGCTGACCAGTACAACAGTAAAAAACACATAGGTGTTACGTTTGATTTAGATCTCTCCCTTGAGATGCACATTACCAACATCACACAAATTGCTTTCTTTCAGCTACATAATATTGCTAAACTTAGATGTCAAAGTCAATTTTATTTATATGGCGCTTTTTTAATGGTGCATTGTCTCATAGCAGCTTTACAATGTTATATTATCTTAATCCCAAATTGAACAAGGCTAGGACGAGGGTGGAAAGGAACAACTCCGTGAATATAGAAGGAAGAAACCTTCAGCGAACTAAGACTCAAAAAAGGGACCCATCATCCTTGGGTGGCATAGATGTTAACTGAAATAATTAAGATGAAAAAATAGTAAAATTAACAAATAATTACAATTAAATTAAATACTGTAAAAGATTTGAGATATCTATATATTTGAGTCCTCAGTGGGCAGTCCTTGGAGGACTCCTAATAACTGAATGATGAAAGGAATTACTGCACTCTGGTGTGGCCTGGGCATGGTGGGACTGGTTTCTGTTGATGAACACCAGTGGAGTAACGCTGAGATGGAGGAATATCTAAGTATGAGGTGCTGGAACTGGTACCAGAACATCAGCTGGGAGAGAAAAGAGAAAATGTAGTTACTTGTTGGTTAGGCGCACAGAGTCTATTATCAATTACTGATGCTAGGTGCAGCAGGAGACTCCGGCAGCACAAACTATAGCAGCATAGCTAGAAAGAGGAGAACCAGAGGAGAACCAGAAGGTTACACAGCCAAGTTGGATTGTTAGACTCTAAGAGTTCAGTCAGATAATGTGGGGCCAGACCATGTAGAGCTTTACATGTTATAAGAAGTATTTTATAATCAATGCTGAATTAAACTGGTAAACAATGTAGAAACAACTGAATAAGACTGATATTATCATTTTTTTAGTTCTGGTTAACACTCGAGCTGCTGCATTCTGCACTATTTGAAGTTTATTAAGACATTTACCAGAGCATCCAGCAGGTAAAGTGTTTCAGTAACCTAAGCTTAAATTGCATGGACCCGTTTCTCAGCATCTTGAAAAGAAAGGCTATTTCTAAGTTTAGCAATATTGAGTAACTGAGAATAGGGAATAGGGACTGTGGTAGCCTAGAGGTTAAGGCACTGGACTCTGGACCAGAAGGTCCAGGGTTTAAATCCCACCTCTGCCAAGCTGCCACATGGCCCTTAAGCAAGGCCCTTAAACAACAATTGCTTGGATTGTAAGATTGTATAAGTTGTAAGTCGCTCTGGATAAGGGCGTCTGCTAAAATGCTGTAAATGTAAATGTAATTCATGCGATGTTGTTAATGTGCATTTCAAGGGAGAGATCTAGGATATAGGCAATTTAGGACAGAATTGACCAAGCTGTATTTCACTGTCTTGGGTCCAACTAATAAAACTTCAGTTTTATCTGAATTAAGCAAGATAAAATTGAATGACATCCAATTTTAGGCTCATTAACATAAATCTCAATTTTGATTGATTGTAAGGCCGCCATTTGTATCAGCTAAATACTGTTATTTTGGCGGTAACTACAGAGCTGCTGATAACCAGCTTTTCTAAGATTTTGAAGAGGACTACTTATAGGCTTCAGCCATATGCTCATCACTGTTAAAATCATGCTAAACTTCAGAGTTGTTTTCTGTGATTTTTCTAGTTAATCTGGAGACTGTACTAAATGAAAATCTAGTATTGTTATTATTTTTCTCTATGATTGAGGATAAATACACAGATCTAGCTTTGGTAAGGGCCTGTTTATACTCTGCCATGCTATCCCTCCAAGCGATAGTAAATACAAATTTTTATTTAGCCAATTGTGTTCTAAACTGTGAGCTTTACGCTTTAAAGTAGAGATGTGGTCATTATACCAAGGTTCTAGCCTTTTTTGTCAAGTAATCATAACTTTTCATCAAAAACATCAAAATCTTTATTTCTATGAGAGTTATCAGTGTTTATCCTAATGAGCCTATTAAAACAAACTTTTTGATTGCATTTAGGTTTAGGACAGATGCGGGTAACAGACACAGTGCTAATAAAATTAGATCTGTGTGACGGTGCATGGATCCTAGCAGACAGTTGGTTAAGTCTAATTTATAGACAACTGGACTAGTTTTGAGGTTAATCCCACTCGGGTTTAATACACCCCATTAGTGTATTTGTTACAGTGTGAGCTGAATTTTTGCAGACCTAGCAGTGTTGTAGAGAGTGGTCAGACCAGAATATGATGTCACGGTTCTTCCGGGAAATACAGGGATTATGGAGTTGTAACCAGAGTGATCCAAGAAAAAAGTCTATTCCAATTCCGAGTTGATAAAGGATACTTTACATAAGTCATTTCTTTAGGAAAGTGAGGTCTTCCAATTGCTATATAAAATCTATTTAAAAATACATCTGAAAAATCCCCCTTTAAACCTGACCTTTCTAGCTTATATTCAGCTAACTCAAGCAACTAAATAAGCAAACTGCACTTGTTTGTACTAACACCTAAGTTTCTTTAACGTCTGGATATGTAAGACCACAATTCACTATGGGTTAGATCAGAAAAAGTCAATCTATGACCATGTACAGATGTATTTGAATTATTTATCAGTGTCCATTCATCATATGGACCTTACTACATCACCTTTACTTTTAAGCTTCACACAGACATAGAAGAGACCTATATCATATAGACCCAAAATTGAAATTAGGCTTGTATTTACCCCAAAACAGTAATAACATGATGCTGACAGACATTCTCAGCTTTAATAGTTAAACATTAATATTAATAGTCTTCTGTAGTGCATATGGTTATGCTTGAAGGTTTACGAAACTGATTACAATTTTTTTGGATTTTTTTTTTTACAACTTTGTACCCGCTGCTAAACAGGTTAAACAATCTGACTATAACAACAACTCTACATAAATGGAAGACGATAATATACATAACACAGGCTAAAAGTAGCATACATGCCAACATGCTTGCAATCAACAATATTCAACCCCCTACCATCAAGATATTATGGAAATGTGTAGAACTAAATGAAAATATACAACAATGAGCATTGGGAAACAAATACAGAACATTTACAAATACATAGAAGCACACTGACAGTCAGTTTAATTAAAAGCATGTAGTTCTCTTGACAAATATCCATGAGCTCAAAAATTCAACCCCCGACCTCAGTTATTCATAGAGCACTCTTTTGCCCTGATAACCTCTAATAAGCAAAGTGCTGACCCCTGATGCAATGTAAAACTGGAGACTGAGAAATTCCAGAACATTCAAGTACTGTCCCTGTTTCTGACCATAGGCTCAGCTATTTTTGTGCCTCAGTTTTAGTATAATGAATTACTTTTAATTGTCTCTTGACTCCGTTTTTGCCAAATTTTGAAAATAGTTATTAAAACACTGTTTCTGTGTAACTAATGTAATAACGAAATGTACTGTTTAATAAGTGCTATAAAAGCAAGCAGTTTACTACATTTTTACTACTACTATAAAAAGTAACAGTTTATTACTAATCAGCAATTAAAGTTATCATCAGAGAACAGATCCTTTATAAACCAATCAATATCACTGAGCTATAGATCACTTGAAAGTTAATAGCAGTCACTATTTAAGTATTGCAGATAAAGTTTGTGATTATGCAATGGTTTAAAAATAAGTTGGTATGCTGGTCACTTATGGATTAAGTTCAGAGAGGGAAGTTGAACATTACCTGACGATAAAGAGAATAATGAAACATATTCTATAATTATGTATTTCATTGCCCATTGTTCACCAGCAAGTTTTCTCTTGTGAAATTGAGAAATTCGAGGGGGAGAAAAGCAGCAGGAAATGTGAGCAGTTTCACACAAATGTTGCACATCTACAAGCCTAGGAGCTTGAGAGTGTATACACTCATACACATGAAAGACAGCAGTTGTTAATATAACTGCAGTATATCACATAATAACCACCCACAATGTACTTTTGTAGCATGTGCAAATAGAAATGAGATTCATAATAACTGGAACACTGACAGTAATGAGTTACACACAGCTCAAGTTCATATTTATTTGTGTGTTTCGTTTTTAATTCATTTGAATTTTACCTCAGGTCAATGTGCTAAAACAGTGTGTTTGCGGGCTTAGGCGTAATCTCCAGTCTGTAGCTCCGCTGTGTCTCTGCTGGCCTGCAGCTGCTTTTACATAAATAGCTGTTGTGGGCAGAAACAGCCACAGATATACAAGCAGCTACTAAGCATACCATTACAGTACACAAAAAACTGTGTATAGTACTAAATATACTGTACTGTACTGTACTAAACGTAAACTCATGTGACATATGGTAACACCCTACATTCCAGTGTTAATAGGTAACAAGTCGGGACTAAGTAATAATAAATGAATAGTGCTGCATTAACACCTAAATCACCACTACTAACTACTATTACTACTAATAATTACTATTAACTAAGTGTTACTGATTAACTACTTACTAGTACACTAATCATTATAGTAGTTCCCTAATACCATACAACACTTACTGGTTCTTACATGGTAAATAACTTCTTATTAACCAAAACTCCTCCATTGCAACTATAAACAAATTAATTGCAAATTATTATTATTATTATTATTATTATTATTATTATTATTATTATTATTATTATTATTATTGTTGCTGTAGGCAAGCTATGTGTGTTTTTGCATGGAAAATTTCTGGAATGATCAAAGGAAGATTAAATCAAACTCTAGTTTATCGGCTTTGTCACAAACTCTGTTCTTAACTCTTTACATTTACGTTTACATTTATGGCATTTAGCAGACGCCCTTATCCAGAGTGACTTACAACTTATACGGTGTTACAATTCAAGCAATCGTGGGTTAAGGTCTTTGCTTAAGGACAGCTTAAGCAGCTTTTGGCAGAGGTTTAATTTGAACCCTGGGTCAGGTCCAGAGTCCAGTACCTTAACCTCTAGGCTACCACAGCTCTTCTGTTATGAAGCCACGTTCAACCAGATCTCAGAACCACATACGACTAGAACTGACCAAGTCTGGGACTCGAGCCTATCCAGAACCAACCAGGTCTTGTATCTGTGCCTGGTCAGAACCGACTGGGTCTAATACCGTGGCCAAGCAGAACCCAGTGTGTTGTAGACCAGTGCTCACCCATACCAGAACAGACCCATGGCTGACCAGAACCCTCTGGGTCTCGGATCCTCACCCAACCAGAACTCACTGGATCTCACAGGCCACCGTGTCTTGAACCTAAACCCTGTCAGAGCCATTAGGGTTTCGGACCCATGCCTGACCAGAACCCACCGTGTCTCAAACCTGCGCCCTGCCATAACCCACTGTGTCTCAAGAGTCCCCTTCCAAAGTCAACAGGCATCTCGGGCCTGTGCCCAGCCAGTACAGACTGGGTCTTGGTCCCACGAAACAGCAGAACCAACTAGGTCTTGGACCTGTGCTTGGCCAGAACTGACCTGGTCTTGGATATGCGTCAAGTTAAAGCAAACCAGGTCAGGTCTGACCAGAACTGAACACGTCTCGAACCAACGCCAGCACCTTGCAACTTGTGAACGAAGTAGATGGGCTGAATTGTAAGACTCCAAGAGTTCACTCATTTACTCAGTGGGGTCAGGCAATGTAGAGCTTTAAATGTTACAAGTAGTATTTTATAATCAATGCAAAATTTAACAGATACTACTTTTGAATTTACTGTAATTCAAATCTCGAGGTTATAAATGCATAAACCAGTTTCTCCAAATCTTGAAATGAATGGCTATTTCTGAATTAAGCAATATTACGTCACTAAAAAGCAAGCAATTTGTGTGATGTTTTAATGTGCACATCAAGGGAGTGATCTGAATCAAAAGTAACAACTTTTTTTACAGTTGGACTGGTCGTTACCGAACAACTATCTAGATTTACAGTGTATCACAAAAGTGAGTACACCCCTCACATTCTTCTGCAGATATTTAATAATATTATTTCATAGGACAACACTGACAAAATGACACTTTAACACAATGAAAAGTAGTCTGTATGCAGCTTATATAACAGTGTAAATTAACTCAATATACAGCCATTAATGTCTAAACCACCTGCAACAAAAGTGCGTACTACTTGTCATTTTCCCTCCAAAATGTCATGTGACTCGTTAGTGTTACTAGGTCTCAGGTGTGCATAGGGAGCAGGTGTATTCAATTTTGTAGTACAGCTCTCACACTCTCTCATACTGGTCACTAAAAGTTCCACCATGGCACCTCATGGCAAAGAACTCTATAAGGATCTTAAAATATGAATTGTTGCGCTACATGAAGATGGCCAAGGCTACAAGAACATTGTCAACACCCTGAAACTGAACTGCAGCACAGTGGCCATGATCATCCAGCGTTTTAAAAGAGCAGGGTTCACTCAGAACAGATCTCGCCTTGGTCGTCCGAAGAAGTTGAGTACACGTGCTCAGCATCACATCCAAATGCTGTCTTTGAAAGATAGGCGCAGGAGTGCTGTCAGCATTGCTGCAGAAATTGAAGAGGTGGGGGGTCAGCCTGTCAGTTCTCAGACCATACGCCGCACACTCCATCAAATTAGTCTGCATGGCTGTCACCCCAGAAGGAAGCCTCTTCTGAAGTCTGTACACGAGAAAGCCAGCAGTTTGCTCAGGACATGTCAACAAAGGACATGGATTAATGAGACCAAGATTAATGTGTTTGGTTCCGATGGTTTCAAACTTGTGTGCCAGAAATCAGGTGAGGAGTACAAAGATGTGTCATGCCTACAGTCAAGCATGGTGGTGGGAATGCCATGGTCTGGGGCTGCATGAGTGCAGCAGGTGTTCCAGCATGATAATGACCCCAAATACACCTCTAAGATGACCACTGCTTTATTGAAGAGACTGAGGGTAAAGGTGATGGACTGGCTAAGCATGTCTCCTGACCTAAACCCAGTAGAAAATCTTTGGGGCATCCTCAAGTGGAAGGTGGAGGAGCGCAAAGTCTCAAATATTCACCAGCTCCTTGATGTCGTTATTTCAGTGGAAACCTGTGAAGATCTGGTAAACTCCATGCTTAGAAGAGTTAAGGCATTTCTGGAAAATATTGGTGGCCAGACTTCAGGAACTTTCTCTAAGGGGTGTACATACTTTTGTTGCCAGTGGTTTAGACATTAATGTCTGTATATTGAGTTATTTTTAGGGAAGAATAAATTTACACTGTAATATAAGCTGTACTACATTTCATTGTGTCAAAGTGTCATTTTGTCAGTGTTGTCCTATAATAAGATATACTTAAATATGTGCAGAAATGTGAGGGGTGTACTTACTTTTGTGATACACTGTAGGACACAAGTAGCCAACATGTCTTTCACAGTCTTGGGTCCAACTAATAAAACCTCAGTTTTATCTTGAGTTAAGTAAAAGGACATTAAATGACATTCAATTTTACTTCCTTAAAACAATTCTCAGTTTTACTGATTATAGGGCTGTCATTAAGATCAGCTGATATGTACAGCTGTGTATTTTCTGCATAGCAGCAAAAACTAATGCCATTGTTATGGGTCTCGATGCCCTCACCTCAGAAAAAATCCAGAGACAACGAGACATTAACCACTAACTTCTGTTTTCTTTATTTCAAATTTTAACATCAATGACACAGTCATAAATATTCCCAGCGCAGCAAAAAGTCAATTTCAATGTCCCTTTCATTGTCACAGTAGGATTATTGCTCACATCAATTCAATCTTAAGACGTTAAGATGTTAAGACATAGACGTACATACATATGCATAAACCCCCATACAATTCCATCTTCCATTAATAGAATGTTATAAGACATAAGCATCCCTGAGCTCTACATGCATTTATTACATAAATGAGTATACCCACACTTAAAATATGAAAGCAGTTACACATAAGGAAATAACTTTTAAACACTTTCAAACATAGAGCCTAACTTAGACTTCATGATGTCTTCATAAATTAAATTAAGAACATTAAACAGCTTTCAGAACATGTCAAAATACTTTACAAACTAAGATATAAATGTGTAATGTAAGTCTCTGCCGGTCTCAGTCTCTGTCAGAGTGTTTCTTCCAAAACCTCGGTAGATCTTGTGCAGAAAGACTTCTTGTATGGTCTGTTAATCAGATTTTTGTGAGCAGTGTAAGTTTGAGTTGGGAACGAAAAAGACCATGTAGACTAATCATCTCCAGGTCCAAAATACAGGGTAATGGTCATTTTTAGTTCTGTTCCCAGTGCAACAATAATTCCTTCAAGATGACTTTCCAAGGATGTCCATGAATTTAACAATAAGATTTAGTACAACAAGATTTAACAATCAGTTAAAACAAGTCAAATTTAAACATTTCTATAATTTACACTGGGGACCATCTGGCCATTTTTGCTCCTCAAAGTCATCAAAATTGTGTTTTCTACTTCATTACTACCTGTAAATTGTCCCTGCCCCAACTTTTTGTTGAGAATGTGCAGGCCTGAAATGCAGGAATGGATGTTTTTACTGACAAACAAAATCGATTAGACAAAACTTTAGACATCCTAGATTTATACTGCAATTATGTTAAAAGTATATGTAAGGAGCACTGCAGGTTTTTCCTGAGTTTTTTTTGCATCTTTTCAAGCATTTTCAACATGTCACTATTAAGTAGAGTGCCAGAGGTGTTCTGGTGTCTAAAAATAGTTTGGAGTATAAAGAACTATTGCAGAAAACGTGCTTCCTACAATTTAAAAGCTGTTTTCTGAAGAGGAACAATATGATGTATTTCAACAAGATAATTATCCTGCTACTTTGCGAAGGCCACCAAGAACAAGTTTATAACACTTATAACACATAATCAGATATGAACCTACTAGAGAACATTTGGTCTTGCATCAAACAAACCTAACTGGGAAATACTACTCATCAGATGTTTGAAACCATTACCACTGAGGGGAACAATGTTGACTGTTCTTCCTATAAAAAGCTGTCTTCTAATTTACCCACAAGGCAAAGCCTATCCCACAATATGTTACTCATCTATAGTAGACAGGGAGGACATGCAGACTCCACACAGAAATGACCCAAGCTGCTCAACTTGGGATTGAACCCAGGACCTTCTTTCTGTGAGGCAGCAGTGCTACCCACCGAGCCACCGTGCTGCCTACATGTTCAGAATTATTGAATGTTCAGAAGTATTTTGGGAAACAGTGGGAGGCTGTAACCTTAGCCACTACCTAAAACTTGTAGCCTTACGTTAAGGGAATTTTGTTCAATGAAGACACCAACAAAATTAAAGCTAGCAGATTTTATTTTTGTTGGCAGTGGATGTAGTGTGATTTAGGTTTTACAATAAAAAATAAAATATTGCCTCAAATGATGTATTGTATTATAAAGTCCACATTAAATATGTATAAATTAAGTGCAGCTTATACTAAATACATTGAATAGTACTTTCTTGTGAAGCAAAAAAACAAAAAACCCTACGTCTTTAGCACAACTTATTTATGCCACCTGGCAAATAAATCAATATAAAAATTTTATATACACTACTTGTTGAAACCATCAAAGTCTTTAAAGAATAGAAAAACATACCATGACAAAACCAAAATTACTACTAATTTTATTTTCTTGGTGTCAAAACAGTAAAATGAGCCTAAAGTGGTTCCTTGGCTACTACCCTTCCAGAAAAGACCAGTCCTGGTAAAGCTTAAACTGTAGAAGGAGCAAATTGGCATCCAGATGAAACAGATGCAGCTGTTGATCAAGTGGAAGTCACACTACATATACTGCTCTAAAAAATTAGGGGATGCATAAAATAAATATTCCATAATTAAATATGCCTTCGCTTTTGTGAGCCATCAGTTTATCATTAGTGTGTTTAGATTTTTTTGCAAATTAATTACAACGATGAAGTTGTGTAAAAAATGGAATATGATTCTGAATTCTGAACTGAATACACTACAAAGATAAGATATTTAATGTTCAAACAGAGACTTAGTTGTTTTTTGAAAATATATACTCATTTGGAATGCAACGCCTGCAACAAACCAAAAAAGTTGAGACAGGGGCAACAAAAGACTGGGAACGTTAAAATGCTCAAAAAACACCCGTTTAGAGCATTCCACGGGTGAGTTTTATGATTGGGTATAAAGAGAGTATGCCCAAAAGGCTCAGTTGCTCACAAGCAAGGATGGGGTTAGGTTAACCACTGTGAACAACTGCATAAGCCAAACAGTTTATGAACGTTTCTCATCATGCAATTGCAATGAATTTAGGGATTTCATTATCTACAGTCATTCAATCATTTCTTTGTTTGGCTGCTTTAATGTCGCTATCGGTGCTACCCACCGAGCCGTCCCATAAGATCATTAAAAGATTCAGAGAATCTGGAGAAGTCTCTGCAAGTAAGCGGCCGACATTGAACGGCCATAACCTTTGATCCCTTAGGTTGCACTGCATTAAAAACCAACATCATTCTGTAATGGATATTATCACATGGACTCGATCAGAAAACCATTGTCAGTGAACACAGTTAATCTCTCCATCTACAAGTACAAGTTACAATTCTACCATGCAAAGCCAAATATCAACAACACCGAGAAACTCTCCCGGACTCTCTGGGCCCAAACTCATCTGAGATGGACTGACACAAAGTGAAAGTGTACTGTGGTCTGACAAGTTCACATTTCAAATGTCCAAAGAGGAAAAGGACTGTCATCAGCACCAAAATCAAAAGCCAGCATCTCTGATGGTGTGTTAGTGAACATGACATGGGTAACTTGGACATCTGCGAAGGCACCATTAATACTGAAAGGTACATACAGTTTTTGGATTAACATATGCTGCCATCCAAGTAACATGTTTATCAGGTCCCTGCTTATTTCAACAAGACAACATCAAGCCACATTCTGTACGTGTTACAACAGAGTGGCTTCATAATAAAAGTGTGGGTACTAGACTGGCCTGCCAGCAGTCCAGACCTGTCTCCCATTAAACATGTGGTGCATTATGAAGTGAAAAATACTACAATGGAAACCCCACACTGTTGAGCAACTGAAGTTGTACATAAAGAAAAAATAGGAAATAATTCCACCTACAAAGCTTCAACAATTAATGTCCTCAAGTTCCCAAATACTTATAGTATGATAATATATAGTGCTGTTAAAAGGAAAGGTGATGCAACAGTGGTAAAAATGCCCCTGTCCCAACTTCTTTGGAACATGGTGCAGGCATCAAAATCAAACTGAATAAATATATGAAAATAAATAAATAAAGTTTATCCATCTGAACATTATAGTCTTTGTAGTGTATTTAATTGAATATAGGTTGAATATTATTTGCTATAGTCTAATAATTAATATTTTTAATTAATTGTTTAAATTTTTTTTTTTTTTTTTTACACAAATTCATTGGAATTGGGGCTGTAAATAAGAAACATGTCACATGGACACAATTATTAAGACAACTTTCTTGATAACTTAGCTTCGGGACCACCCATTTCTCTTGATCATCTTTCTACACTGATTGGAATCTACCTGTAATAAATTCATCGGGCATAATTTGAAAATATGCACACCTGTCGCTGTAACGTTTATAGAATTTGGCAGACACCCTTATCTAGAGCGACTTACAACTGATATATTCTTACAGTTCAAGCAATTGTGGGTTAAGGTTTGGCTTAAAGACCAAACTGTGGCAGCTTGGCAGAGGTGGGATTTGAACCCAGGACCTTCAGGTCCAGAGCCTTAACTGCTAGGCTACCACAGTCCTCTATAAAGTCTTCCAACTATGCAAAAACCAAGCCTTGAGGGAGAAAAGTCTGCTTAAAAGATTGGATTTTATTTTAAAGCCCTTTAGCCCTTTAAAGTCTTTTATGCTGTAGAACTGCATGTGTAGAACTGAATGTAGAACATTTAGTTAAGATGTACTTGCAAAGTTACAAATGGGCCACCACCCAAATTTACAAATTTTAGTTTATTTATATACCACTTTTTACAATGGAGCATGGTCTCAAAGCAGCTTTACAATCTTATATTATCTTAAAAGGCCAATCCCAAATTGAGAAAGCCTAGGGCAACAGTTGAAACCAGTCCTCAGTGGAAGGCCGTTGGTGGAAAAGAAAACTGAAATCCTTTTCTAGACGAGCTGGATTGTGAGATTCTAAGAGTTCACTCAGATAATGTGGGGCCAGACCATGTAGAGCTTTATACGTTACAAGAAGTACTTTGTAATCAATGC
>JAVSBV010183685.1:0-13078 GCA_033117975.1 Parotocinclus spilosoma | reverse complement strand
TCTCTCATCTATGTTCTAAAGTTAAGTTTACTGTCAAGTTCACATCAGCAATGAAAGGGTTACTGTCCTAAAAACATACAAACGTACAAACGTTATCCAATCAGAATCGTCATCTCTATCAATAACAAGCACATTTTGTTCTTGGTTATACTATTGATCAATCAAATGTTGTTCAATCAACTTGTTTGATCTTGTTTGATGTTATTAAAGTGAGATAACAGGGTTAAAATGAAGCAAAAAAGCAAAAAGTTCATGACACTTTTGAGTTAGTGCTTCCTTAGGGTTTCTACTTTCATTTTAAGCATGAATTAAATCTAGGGTTAATAAAGCTGATGTTTTAATGAGATACATTTTAAGCCACATTAGTATAACATTAATCTCAGTCTCATAAGGTTGGATTGCAAGCAGTAACATGAATACATAATATGTTAGGGTTCACATCCAAATTGTGAATTGCAAAACGGAGAAACTGGAACAGTTCAGGCAGGCTACTATATGAAATATATGAACTCGTCTTCCTTATTTTTACACAAATAACAGATCTTTAAGACTCTCAGCCTTTTGGTTCTTCAAGCCCACAATGCCTCCTTGTTCTGCCACGACTCCCTTAACTTCTGCCCTCTCAGCGAGCAGGAGAGGTTAAAACTGGAAATGTGTAATTTGTCTGCGTGACTTGCCCTCCTACCCTGGATCCCACCTCTGGCTGAGTCATTAGGTGACGCTTTGCTTCATCTAACTCTGTATTATCTGTACTATTTATGCAGATAAAAAAGGCAAATTAATGAGGGACAGCCTGGGGAGCCACCACATAGGCTAACACAAGAAGATAAGAGGCTAAGTACATTGTGGGCAGCCAGACGCTCAGCAAGAAGCAATAAATTTGTGTTTTCGTTATTTAAAACATCAGAATTTAAAATGCAGTGTGCTTCTATTAACCAATTTATAAGATACGAGTAGTAATTACTGTACAGCCAGTACTGTAAGTACTGAACAAACTAACCTTTAAGTGTATTGATTAAGAAATGTATTACAAAATAAATCATTACTATCATAATCATTGCAAACAATACATAGTTTCCATACTCTAGACTGTTTTCTTGTGATCATGATTTTCAGTCTCATTAGTTAACTAAACATAATGGACTGTGATATAAAACTAAACATAGCTAATGAAAGCGTATACAATCTTACACATTAGTGGTTATTGATTCAGGTGCATTAACTCACAAACAACCGACATAAAAATATTAACTTGGACATTTATTTACTGATGAAATTGATCCAATATTGCATAATCAGAGAGTATGCGAATTTTTGTTTTCAGTATCTGGTGCATTTTCAGCAATAACTGCAACCAAATGTTTTCATAACTGTCGATCAGTTCCGCACAACGACTAAAAGGATTATGAGGCCATTCTTTCATACAGAACAGATGCAAGCTTAAACTATGATCCTATAACCACCATGATTCACAGCCCAGACAGGCCACCAGTAAAGAGGATGGTTTTATCTAACAACAAGCACAAACAATTCCCCCAGTTTCATTGTCCACCATCCAGACACAGGTGGCACCTTCACTACCCACCCCCGTCTCTACCCGAACCATTTGCAGACAGAAGTGGCTTTGGGATAAGCATTACACTATGGTAGATTTACTGCCATGGGCTGTTGCTTTACGACAACATTTCCCAAGCTGCATTCACTTCATTAACGTCAATTCAAAATGTCTACAAAAGATTTTGTTGTTGATTTTGTTTTGCAGCCAGTTCAACTCATTTGTCTATGTACTGCCTAGTGTGTCGATTGGACGCATATTAAAGTCTGGAATGGAACTGGTACAAGTGAGTAAGCTCAGAGAGCCAGCAGTACTCAAAGATTTTAAGAACACTAATAACAAAACATGATTAAGCAAGTGTATCATGAAACTCCAGTAGCACTAACTATACCAGCTTAGTCAGAAACAGAAGAACCAGACACAGCAAAGAGGGATCATGTGAGAGTCAGCAATCCATCTCCCCAGAAAATAAAGAGAACATGAGCGATTGTATATGAGAGGCAAGAAGACATCAAAACTCTTTGATTATGGGCCAATTTTGTCTTTAGTCTACAGCTACAGTACAATACGTGCTTTGTAAACAATGCAGAATCTAACTGGTAACCAGTGTAGAATTGACAGGACAGGGTTTAAATGATATAATTTTCTAACTTTACTTAGTACTGGAGCCTCTACATTTTGAACCAAGTTAATTTTGTTTATAGATTTACTAAAGCATCCAGTCAGTAGAGTGTTATATGTTTAGGTCTTGTATATTTAATCCTACACCTACACATATACACTTTTGTATGGAAAGAATGTGCCTATTACTAGAATGTGTTTTCTGTGAAATTAACAAGCATCAGTCAAAATTCCAACATATCCAAATCTGAGTTTGCAGCTAACCCAATGTACACACATCATGTACTTATAAAGACTTCACAAGATGTCAAACGTGTTAAAAGTAATGATCCAAAGTATTAGTTGTGTATTGGATTTTTTTAATTGGCTTGACAATTGTGATACTGGATACTAATCATAGTTTCAATAATGAGCCAAGTTATTGTGATTCTCACTGTATCAATATTTCGTATCACACATCATAAAATATGCATCAAACATATTTCCATCTCCTCGGCTCAGCCCTGAGCAAAAAACAAGTACGCAAAACAAATAGAACTAATCTTACAATTGCTATCTGGAAGAAGGAAGCACTTAATGTCCTATATACAAATGATGCTCAGTGATGTACCTAGCATCTGCACCCGAGAATCCTAAGGACAATAACTGCTGAACAAATGGACCATTTAGGTTTAAGAGTCAATTAGGACTTTTAAGCCTAAACTCAGCAGGCACTGTCTTGGTAAGATTGTAATAATCCTCCAACTTTTATTGAGTGATCTATGTCTAAGGCATCTGCAGTGAATGTGATTACCACAGACAATAGTCCATTTACCAATTCCCAAAGCCACTTATTTGAAACTATAAAAAAGAAGAGAAGAGCTGTTAATGTCAATAAACACTTGTGTAAAACAGGTATTTTGTTTTTGGAGGAGACTTTTATAAACCACACAGCGAGATGCATTTATAAATTTAGCCCTCCATCTTTGTATGAGTGGCTAACCGTGTAGGCAGTTACCATCTGTGCAGTTTTTTTACATGCAAAAAACAATACATTTTTTACAATTTACTGTAGGTTTAGATTCTTTACATCACTGCTCCAGTGATTGTTGGATAGTTTTGTGAGTACAACCTATAAATCAATTTACGCTCTATCAAATATTGTATTATATTAAGCATTATATAGCTGCATATCTTGTGCATTTACTGATAGACTTCACCAACTGCATATAACATTGAACTTTAATGGAAACTGATTTTCTGTCTCAGTACAGATGCTATCTAAAATATTGCTACTTGAATCCCTCTTCCAACTTGAAGTATTTTATTTCTGAATCCTGTAATGGAAATTCTTTTTATGGTGTTTGGAAATTCCACTCTGAATGTGCATTAGCATAGCTTAGCAGATAGTGGCTTCTAATGTCCAAAATAGCAATATTAAATATTTTATTTTATTAAGTGGTTAGTTATAACACTCCAGTGATGAGTATTTGATTGTTCTTAGATATTCCAAAGACCCAAACCTGCTCAGCTGCCATTTTATTAAGTGGTTATTTATAAGGAAATGCTGTTAATTTCAGATTGTAGAGATTTGCACTAGCCATACTGCAAAAAACAGACAACCTTTTGCTCTTTTTATTTGCTTTGCAGTAACCTATTTAGGTGAACTTACATTTGCCCACACGCAATACACAAGAGGTACTGGACGCATATATGTGGTAAGGAGGCAAGGCCCTGCACTAGTACACTAAACCCTAGACCACTACACCTCGCCTCCTTACCACATTTATGTGTCCTGTACCTTGTGTACTACTGGGTGCATGCAAATGTGAGTTCACCTAAACAGGCTACTGCAAAGCAAATAAAAAAGCACTACAATTTGAAATTGACAGTGTTTCCTTATAAAGAACCACTAAATAAAATAGCAGCTAAGCAGTTTTGGGTCTTTAAAATATCTAAGAACAAGACAATAATAATCCTTTAAAAAATAAGAGAAGTAGGCTTCTCCGATTCAAATATTCCTTATCTGAACTGTTCTTGTGGCTGGAGTTTCAATGTACAGATACTATATTTTTGTACCTATTAATGGAACATGTTACAAATAAATTGGATTAAGGTTAAGAAGGTATTAAGTATTAAACACTACAACATTCATATAAAGTTAAAAGGCGTCATGGATTAAACTCAGTAGCCAATGTTTAAATAGCAAAACTGCATGGTAAGTACCAGATACTTAGACATAGCATTGACAGGACCTTAGCATTTAGAAGGGATTTCACTGGGTCTGTGTTGCGGTACAAACTCAACATTCTGTTGCACTGAGTGACATTTGAAAGGCTTTCAACATCAGGGCATTCAGCTGGAGCACAGCAAGATGCATTTACAAAATAAACTCAAAGGCCCTTCGTTCCACAGTGAACCGAATTCTAAAGCGGTGCCAGGTGCTGCGGCCTCAGTTGGAGTTGGGGGACACGTTGACCTTCAACTCGAGTCAGATGTCTGGATGTGTGCTGACGCCCAACTGCTCCATGTTAGCTGAGTACAGAGTACAGCTATTGCTGTGTGTGCAGTGAAATCGCATAAAGACACCAAAAGAAACCTGGTCCTACTGACACCCTAGCAGCTACATGGCTTAAGACTGCAAGTAAAATATTTGTTTCTTTCAAACTTTTGCCCTGATTTAAAAGTTCAAAGCTTGAGTCAAACAATTTATCCAAGACCTTTATCATGGTTTCACTCAAAACCCAGAGACAAATTACAGGTGAGCCTGTAGTGCTGCAAATTGCAATGTATCAGAGCTACTCCGACTGAGATTATAGTGCTAAAACACAGCTAAAATCAGCACTGAATGGCTAAGTGCACATTAATCCATGCCTAATTAAAGTACAATCTTATTTAAAAGTTTGGGCACCCTGGTCATTCATTCATTCATTATCTTCCTCTTAATCCACATGGGGTCACTCCAGCTGGTGCCCACCCGGCACAACCCTAGATGGAGTGCCAATCCATCCGTTGGGTAAGCACACACACAGTCATGCACACAGTCACATACTAGGGGGCACTTTAGAGACACAAATTAACCTAACAAGCATGTCTTTGGGCTGTCGGAAGAAACCGGAGTACCCGAAGTAAACCCACGCAGACACGGGAGGACATGCAGACTCCACCCAGAAAGGACTCAGGCCGCTTCAGCCTGGGATTGAACCTGGGACCTTCTTACTGTGAGGCAGTGGTGCTACCCACCGAGCCACCGTGCTGCCCACCCCTGGTCAAATTAAACAAAAGAAAAAAACTTTGCATGGAACAAACTAGATGGGGTTGTGGAAAAATGTTTCTAAAAGAATTATTTTAATATAAACTACTAACAACTTATGTAAGCTCTAAGAATTTATCTAGCATTCAAAACACAATAATGTGGGGAACACTTACCCATAACACTCATTCAGAAGATGTTAGGAAATCTCAAAACCTGGCCTTAATAGCGCTAGTAAAGCTGAATTTAAATATGTAACAAGTAAACCCTAGCTCACCAGATGCAGGACCAGAGAAAACTAAATAAGTCTAGGAATCACACACAGGAAACCAAGGGGTGCAGCGAGATCAATCTGGGAATCTGGGAAGTTTAATGTATTTTTAATACTATAATACCCAAGTTGTACTAAAGGTACAACTATAGGGAAATGGTGAAGGCATGGGTAAGTTTGCACAAGCAAAGTCATGCAACATTGAAGGAGAATATCTGTATCATGAGAGAAAATGAGCTGCAGGTGCTAATAGTCAAGTGAGTCAGACTATTTCCGCTGCCTCACAGAGCCAGATAGTGGCTGGGTAAGGAATCTGTGACATCACAAAGTAGTGAGTTTAGGTAGGGCAGCACAAAGTCAAAACTGTTAGTTACAATTAATAAAAGATTAATGACATATAGTATTGTGCGTATTTTAGTTGCCCTACATTATGACTATAATAGTTTGTTTATGAATGTAAGTATTTCTTCTGCTTTGCTAACTGTACTTAAAGCTCAAAATATGTTATTGTAAATTGTAAAGGAGCAGAATCTGACATTAGACCAGTACACGTATTCAGTAACTATTTATTTAGAGACTGCAGTGCAAATTCATAGCAAACCTATCATCATGATGCCATACTTATTGTACTCATGTCCATAGATAGCATGTCATCTGCAGGTCATTCTTGGTATTACTAAATGGGTAGTCCCATTTATACATAAATACACAGAAATTAAATGTACACCTTTTGTGGCACCCTGACTTGGATTAAGCAAGTATGCAACATAATTGTGAGGTACAGGCATTTCAATACTACTGAGAAAATTGTTAGTTCAAAGCCCAGCTTCAAAGCTTTCACTGTTGGGCGGTTAACTCTACATGATCATCTCATTTGTATTATGCTCTAGATAAGGATGCTTGCTGTAAATGCAAGCCTAACAATAATCTCGGTTTTTAGATCAACTGTGAGCACAGAAAAAGGAACCCAACCTTGCAGCTGCCATAAGAAAACAGTGATGCTTGATTTAAAAATCTGCCACATACATCATCCTGAGATGAATGATATAGAAAAAGAAAAAACCAAGGCTTACATGCTCAGTCTTGGCTGGAGGTATTACAATTCAGTCAATGAAGGCATGTGTTTCTGTATCTGTCATTACCGTCCTGTTGCAAAAAAGGGAATATAGAAATAGCAGAATGGCAGCTAAAAGAGCAGCTCCCGTCCGAGCTCTTCTTTCCTGATTTTCTCACAGAGTTCTTTATCTGAGTATGTCCACGCCTCTGTTTTTTAACCACAAATTTTATACAAACCACACTATGCGAAACCTCTGAAGAGTGTTTTCCTTATCCAAAGCCCTGGCTTAACTGCACAGGGCAAAGTGACCTCAAAAAGCAATGTGGGTCAGTCTGTGCAATTTATATTTCCCCCAACAGCATAGACCTGCATGCTCTCAAACGCCTTTCGTTCCCCTCCTACCATTATCCACCCTCTCAGAGATTTCTCTCTGCCCACAGATTGCAGGTTGCAACTAGGAATTGTCCCTTAGCATTCTCCATTTCTTCATCACACTCACATAAGCCCCAAAAGCAGACATCCTTCGATTATTGTAAACCTGTACTATATTTATGAGTGGCTAAGTGTGCTCCATTCCCTGTGCGCTTGGTGCTTGCATGGGAAAAATGCAGACTTAAGTATAAGCCTCAGCGTTCGGACACATTGTTATGGGTCCATAACCAAACCATAATCCAGCTTTTTTTTTTTTTTTGAATGTTTTATTTGTTTATCTGGCATTCAATACTTGACCTGGAAGCAACAGCCAATAACAGAAGGCTATAGCACAGGAGAAAACAGACCACAAAATGATAAGGATTAGATCCAATGTCTTCCTCATTTGTAAATTTTAAAAATGTGAAGTGGTCTCATGGTTACCCCTCTATATACCCCAATTTGGTCCTACCCAATTTCCCACTGTCACAACACTGACGATGAATATATAACCCCTCCATTGATCGAATCTGCATAACTCCAGCTGATCGCTTCATTTTACAAACAGGTGACAGATTTCCACAATAAAAATCGTTGCTTGCCTCTTGGACTCCCAGCAAGAACATTATCTTTTCTTCTGCCCTCCCTACCACAGGCACAGCCAATTGTGTCTGTGCTGCCCCCTGCCAGAATAAGGCTCCACTAACTTTGGTAAAAGTGCCAGAATATATTCAATGTGTAATTAGAGACATTCTTATAATTGAAAATATTTGAAATTATTGGAAAATTTCCCTGAAATGTGCCACAATGGCTGGACTTGTGGACCTGTGTTTATGTTTATTAACATGCACAAATAGTACCCATTCAATTTGGGCAGCACAGGGCAGAAATCACACACGCACACACGCACACACGCACACACAAACATACATTGATCTTATCGATCTAATCCTCACTAGTAAAAATTACAGGTTTTACTATCATCTTAGGGATCTCCTCACAAGTATAGCCAGACAAGGACACATAAGCACACTCTCACACTTACTCACTCACACACACACACACACACACACACGCACGCACGCACACGCACTCTCACGCACTCTCACGCACTCTCACACACTCTCACACACTCTCACACACTCTCACACACTCTCTCTCACAAACACACACACACACAGGCGCACACGCACTCGCATGCACGCACACGCACTCTCTGACACTCTCTCACACTCTCTCACACTCTCTCACGGACACTCACGGACACTCACGGACACGCACACACAACAATGCTAGACCTAACAACCTAAAGTAAATATTTTCAATCTTTTGGTTTTTCAAAAGATAGTTGCAGTGTAAAATAAACAACAACAACAACAACAACAACACAACTGTGCCTGTGACCACCAAGATGACCCACTATGCCCAAAATATTTCCATCATTGTACTATTGCACCCCTCAGACACAAACAAGACATAAAGTGAGGACAATTGGTAATCTTGTTTAGATATCTTGTTTGAGTATTTATCTTCTAAAGAGCCTGTTTACCTGAAATTCATGTGGCATCATCATCAATTTTCTTTGTATTAGGTTAATCAGAGCCATACTTTCTGATTCACACTATAGCCTTTTACATTACGCTATGGCTAGAACTAGAACAAGAGCAAGTGTCCGAATACCTCACCCTCTTCCAGACAGCATGTGGACACTAAACAACAATGCAAACAGAGCTGATTTGTGCAGCATTTTGGTACTCAGTTTGTCAAAGCATTAGTAAACTGTTTCTGAAGGCTGAAGTACAAGAGCCAGGCACCATTTCAGATAGTGAAAATAGCCAGGAGCTTTTCTTCAAGTAAACCATTGCTGCATGTAATAAACTTTTGAAAAAGAAAAAAGAAGATACCAAGCACGTATGTTTACATATGTTTACATATAGTGTTTACAAACAGTTTTCTTTCTTTTCTATTAAAAAAAAAGTCAACAGATTAACATACATCAATTAAATTTAACAGTGTTACTGTGTTTTAAATAGTCACAAGTAAAAAGAAATATTAGTGAAGTGGTCACAGAAGTCTAGGAGTCTAGCACACAGGGGTTAAACAGTATAAAACACGAGCTCACACTGTTCCAAGTTTAAGAGCGTAACACATGAGTCACAAACATGCTGAATGGGCCGCAAAAAGGTCATAAACAGCTCAGGGATCTAATCACTGACCAGCAATCAGGTAAAAGATGGCAGGATGCAAAGGGGACCAAAGTTCTGACAACACTAATGAAAATGCTTGTTAGAATATTTGAAGAGGAGGATTCAAAAAGCACCTCAAAACTTTAAAACAACAATTTTCTCTGAAGCTTCATGGCATAGCCTTAAGCCCAGAGAGGTGTGGCAAAAGCTGGGATGTCAAGTTGATAATCTGGAGAGGTACCCCAGTGTTTGCACATCTGGCTGATGTGGCTATATTTTTACCAATATGTTAACGGTGTGCATTCAAATTAGGAAAATATGTCACAATTTTGTTTTCTCCAAAGCTTATGACTTTTGGAAAATTCAGCAAACTATATATTTTCCATAAAGACGTACTGTACAATCCCTTGCTTAAAACAAGCTTACCAAGCTAGGCTTTTGTATCATTAGCTCAGTTTCTAACCTGCTGCTCATTAGTACACTGCCATTGCACCACTGAGGACCTTTTGTTACTCCAAAGCCCTAGGTAGTTGTTACATAGCCTAAAGGATGAACACTGGCTACAGTTTCTCACTCACGTGTCTGCTGTAAAAGTCGTCCACCTCTCTCTGTAACTTCTCCTGGCAGTCTGGGTTAAGGGCCAGCAGATAACAGACGAATGCCAAAGTGCTACTGCTGGTCTCATAACCTGCAAGGAGGAAGATAAAGGCCTGGCCCACAATCTCATCCTCTGTCATCATCCTTTTCTGCTGGCTACGTTTTGTGGGCTCTTGCACTGAGCCGGTGTCTTCTGCTACTCCGGCCTGCTCATCTGCATGATTGACCACGTCAAAGTGCTCCAGGGACACACACTCCTTACTGCTCCTGACATCCAACATAAGTTGCAGGAAGTCCCTCCTCCGCTAATAAGACACAAATGTTCAATTATAACTAGGAAAATATATATAGTGGAGAGCAATGTGTTATTTGTTCAAGGCCATACCTGACTTAGTGGAAGCTCATCCCTCTGTTTTATGAGCTTCTGAATGCAACCGATAAAAAATCTGCTAATTTCATCACGGTCTTTCATTGGTATCAAGCCACGAAGGGGCTCAAACAGTAACGGTAAAGCCACTAAGAGCAATGGTGAGAAACATAATACTTATTTTCAAATGTTTTTAATCCAAAAACAAGGACAAAGGCATTTAAAGGCGTATTACTAAACCCCATACAATAAATGCAATATAAAGTTATACTGCCTTCATTAAAGTTCATTTCAAACAGTCCAATAAAATATGACCTCCAGTGCTGACTGAAAAATAATCTTTCATACATGCATAGCAAGAAGTGACCATATAACATACTTAAGAGGAACACGATGGGTCGGAAAAAGGTAAAAGCGAGGAACTTGGAGGCGTGCTGGACAAATGGGTCATCAGGATTGTTCTGAGAGTCCACCTGTGTGCCGAAAGCTACACTCGCAATTACATCCATTGTGAAGCAACCAAAACATCTGCAGAAACATTTAAGCACAAGTTAAAAAAGCAATAAATCCAGTGGGGTAAGAGTGAACCACCAGCAACTCAATATGTGGAAAAAAAAAGCGGCAACTCTGAAGGACCACATTAATGAAGGAAATTTTAGCCATATTGATCCAAAAACCAATTTTTGTCTAAATGTTTTGGAAAACTGAATTCTAATTTAAAAAAAATTATAATTTTTTTTTTTCTATTTTTAGTCAATTCATTACTTTCATTCATTCATTTATTTATTCATTCATTCCGCTTAATCCTGGTCAGGACTGCTGGAAAGCCAGTGCATGACTGTCAGCACAGGGAGCAAGGAAGGAAAAACCCTAGACAGGGCGCCAATCCATCATGAAGCACATACACTCACAATAAGAGCACTTTAGAAACACCAGTTAACATAACACACAGAACTTGGAGTAAACACACACGGCCGAGGGGAGGGCAATCTCCACATACATAGAGTCCGAGGTTGGACTGAACCAGAGCCCCTGTGAGGTGACCACACTAATTGTGGAACCATTATTTCTTCAGTACCAATATATTACATTTAGATTATAATCACAGCCATAGGCATGGAGGAAGAACAGCAAAGTTTCTGGTTCCTCTAGAGTAAACGCTCAGCTCTTCTGCGTCATAAATGCTCTCACTAACATGGGAGAAAAAACACATTTGCAATAATGTGTGATACTGCTGGCTTGAATATCATTTAAATGTAAAATATGTTATTCATCTTCACAGTATGAAGTTTGGCATATTAAATACCATTTATTTAACATAAAACACTAATATAATGTTGGGTTGGGTAAAGTGAGCAGTGTGTCCCTCCCACTGAACACAGCAGTTAGGAGATTTCCTGCAGCTAAGGGTTTAAAACCTTTCAAATGGTCCAAATGTGGGAGCATGATAGAGCCAGGATTTGAATTTACAACCTCCTCATTAGTAGTAAATTATAGTAGATTGTGGTGGCTTGATGGTTAAGGTTTTCCACTGTAGACCAGAAGGGTCCCCCCTCTGAAAAGCTGCCATTGTTTGGTTCTTGAGCAAAGCCCTTAACCTACAATGGCGGTTGTAAGTTGCTCTGGAAGATTGTGTCTAATAAATGACAACACGTAAATTAAAATTACGTATGCTTAACCAGATTTATTTACAATTTGGCTGTTGAGTGTTAAGAGCCTTGCACAAGGGTCCAACAGCTTGATGCAACTGGGATTCTCACAAGATTAAGTAAAGCAATACTAATGAATATCCATAGCCTTGTCTGTGGCATATACAGTACTCGCACACATACACACACACGCACATACACATTCTCTCTCTCTTCGTCTCTGCCTGTTCCTTTCTCTCACACACAAACACACAGTTTGTCTTTTGGGAGGAATTTCTATGGACATGGTATAAGTGTACATCTATTATTTTATATTTATACTTGCCCCTAAAATTAAACTCAGTATCTTCTTTTTTTAAATACATAAAAAATACATCAAATTTGAAAAACAATTAAAAAATTGTCAGATCATTCTACCCTTGTGGTCAAGATTTGGTCTATACAGTGACGTACAGTACAATACCTGTGGATGTTAAAGCTCTCTCCAGACTGAGCATGTGAATTCAGGTTGTTCAGCAATGTTTCTGTGGCTGTGTTGATAAGGGGAGCCATCTGTAACGCATAATCAATCACACACATGCACACACGCACGCACACACACACTCAAAATCATGAATCACTTACGAAACTTAAAGGTAAATGAAATTAAATATCTGTTTTTTAAGTAAAACATTCAACTGTACAGAAGATCAGAGAACGAAGATCAGAGAAATAGTACAGTGGAGTGACTAATTAAAGTTAGACATTTTGGGTCCAGTCATCAACAAAATGTTACATATGGTCATTAGATCATTGCTAAAACAACAAATCTAATAGTGGCTTTTGCACAGTACTATACTGTATATAATGTTATGCAAAATTTTGCGTGCCATTTTGCGTGACTACAGACTTGGTAGTTTTCAAAATAAAAATAAGTTCACCTCTGCAAGGGACACACAATTCTAAGAATGTTAAATATAGCATTTCTGGAAAAACATTGAAAAAAAATATAACTATATTCCCACTGCTTTATATCTGTGCTTCTACATTTACATTTACATTTCCAGCATTTAGTAGACACCCTTATCCAGAGCGACTTACAACTTATACAATCTTACAATCCAAGCAATTGTGGGTTAAGGGCCTTGCTCAA
>JAVSBV010183674.1:0-13079 GCA_033117975.1 Parotocinclus spilosoma | reverse complement strand
ATTTCCATTTACTACAAAAAAGAAGCCACAAGTCGCCACTTAGCCACAGCAAAAGCACGTCAGATCACACTGGATAAATTTTTCAAACGTTGAGTGGAATTTAAGAAGAACTTAAAGTATTACAGTATTATGCTTCGCATGCTGAGTACCTATACATTGTGTTGTAGATCGTTTCGCAAATGTATTTTTCAATGAACAAAGTTGGTAAGTAACAGTAGTTCTTGTTTGTACGTTCGCTATACGGGTAAATCACAAAATAAAGGTTTAATAAACATTTAATATGTTACATAGCACGTCCCATCTTGTAACATAGGGCATGTTCGTTTAATGTTCGGCATGTTCGTTTAAACGATCGCGTCCCGATGTGGTCCGATTAACCGGATTCGACTGTATTTGCATCGTTTCAAATTTAGCTATGCTAAACATATGCTTATATATTTTCAAACTGCTTACATTGCTTGCTTGGCATGCTTCTTCACCTGCCTGTTCAAGGTTACATTTGTATTGCTGTAATTTTATGTCTACATGAGTACAGCATTGGACCAAGTTAATAGGCTTGTTTGTAAACTTACAGTTTTAAGTTCTGTCGTGAATTCCTTTTACAGGTGTTACAAGTGTGTTGAGTCATGGCAATTGGAATCTACCAGTGTTGGCTGATTATGGTGGACACTGACATGAATGGCACATGATGTACGAGAAGTACAAATGAAAATCAGCTGCAAAACTCTTAAGTTCGGCTGAACTTGCTTAGACTCAAAAACACTGTGCCAATCAACCTTTAACAGTCTGCAAATTCACCGATAAGATCCCATAATATCCCAAAAATGAACACAACAGAGTTTGTTATGCCTTAGGTTGTTTTTTTCCTACCAGCTGTTCCCAGGAAAGGCTGATTATTTCATCAGGATAAAGACGTTACTGAAGCTCATGCATGTGTTTGTGTAGCTGTCAGTTCATTTAGGCTAAATGTGATGCTCGGTCATTCAGAAGTTTATGGTACCTCATCATAGTTAGATAGCTGCAGCCTAAATGAAATGTTATACTGATCTTGCATCAGCATCCGTTAAAGTGTGAAATGTGGTCATTCTTTGGATTTTCTTGTGCCAATGAGAGCACATGAACATCCTAATTGAGTTGACACACAGCGCAGCCTCGACTGTGTTCTACGTTGGCACAAAAGCCTGTAGAGGATTGGACTAATGCAAACTGACAGCTGTAGGTCTGTCCATCAGTGCCTCTGGCTAGCTCCAAAAACTTTGATGCCGAGGGAAAATTCATCGCCTTAACCAGCCTTGCATTTTTTCTGAAAAGCACGTGCTGTTTTCAAGCCAATCTTATCAAATGTCCAGTTTTTAATATGGGGCAAATGCTGTTGCAGGTTTACTTCAGTGTTTTGCTAAAATAAGACTTCAAATTACCTCTTGGTATCGTAGAACTAGTGTGACAGTAAGGGTGGGTGATATGGTAAAAATATTAGAAAATATTTTTATGATGCATGTGATTACAGACAAAATGTATCAGTAATGTCTGATTCTTAAAATGAAAAACATTTAAATATTATCCTGAACTTAGTACGGTCATTTTATTTAAAACGGGCTGCATTTCATTAAATTAAACAGCATTTATAACACTCTTTATAATGAAGCGTGCTGTTTTTCAGTGGTCTTTAAGCACTAACGATATCCTTAATATGCTCTGAAAGGGATATCATTTATCGCTATAATATTTAACATCATACAATAGATTATTGTCTTAATGGTTCGACTTTAATCTTTATTTAGCCTGTATTTTATTTTTTGGTTCATTTTATGTTTGGACAATGGTGCCAAAATTTGTGTTGCCCCACCAAGGACACGAGTAGGAGGCTTAACAGAAAATGTTAGCAGTGGAAACATACACTGCTCACAAAAATGAGGACATTTCGAAAGGAATATGAAGCATTTATAAAGCAAGATTTAAAAAAGCATTTGAAACAAGATTTTCAAAAAAGAAAATGAAAAGTCAAAGAAAGTTGGTCAAATATGCATATGAGAGGCAAACTCAATAATGGTGATTGAGTAGTAAGTAGTAATTCATGAGGGTGAACAGAAGCATGTTAAACTGGATGAGAGTGCCCCACATTGACTGTTCAGTAGAGTGTATGGTCACCCAAGAGTGCCAAAACACTGACAGTGATGGATCATGGACAGGACCAGATTGTCCAACAGTTCTTGTGTGATCTTCTTCATATTTATTTTGAAATATCCCCTCATTTTTGTGAGAAGTGTAATTGCAAAATCTCATTATGGTTGAGTTGCTCACTGAGACGATTCGTGTTACCTTGTACTGGAAAATGTACAGCTAAAAAGCATCAGCACTGGTAGCAACACAGTGCATTTACATACAAATAATAATACGAACATATTCAGATTTCTGCAGTTATCTGATTATTGAAGTGGTCATGTCTACAGCATAGTCTTGAAATCAGAATAAGAAATATAATAAAGAGATCCCACTGATCAGCACACTAATCAGATTTCTCAGCATGTATTCCACTTACTCTGTTTCATTTGGTGTACTTACCCATGCACACATGCAAGCCTAGCACGAGGTTACCACTTATTCGAATGGCTTTGTTTGCACTTCGGCAAAAATCTTTTAATCAAGACTTTCAGCTTGAAGTTTTCTCAAATAAAGTCACCATGGCCATTTAGTGGGAACAAGAATGAATGAGAAGTGGGGAAAATGTCATGGATTTTTCTTTTCTCTTTTTTTAAAACTTCATGTCTTGTTTCAAGGCTACGCAGATGTTTCGAGGCAGATAGTGCTGACTCAAAGCGCTGCTGGGATTCGTTTCCGCCCAGAGGTCTTGTAAACCCTTTTATTAGCTTAGAAATCTCTCTGCATGGCAAACCCCAGCAAAGCCGCACCTTTGAAATTAATGGTTACAGAGAGTGTGTGACATTTCCAATGCATGAGTATGATTAGAGTGGACAAAATGTAAAGCTGTAGGTCAGGAGAACTCATTTCTTAGAAATTGGATTGTCTTCCCAAGAGAATAGGGAGGAAGGTGACTTGGGGTATGTTACTATAGGATAATAGGGTAATGGTTGCGTATTAACAGATCGACATCTGTAAGACAGTTTGTGTTGAAAGGACGATAACTCAGGCAGAGTAAAAGTATGCTACGACAGATATTTGCTGGTTGTATGGCTGAGTTTGTTTGTTTGTTTGGCTTCTTTATCGTCGCTATCGGCATCAGCGGCCATCTCAGCGACACACACAAATTTATATCCATACACAAGTTCATCTCAAGACTAGTCCTATATATACACACACACAAGTCAATGCCAATTCAGAGTGATCAATTAACCTAACGCGCATGTCTCTGGACTGTGGGAGTACCCTGAGTAAACCCACGCAGACACGGGGAGGACATGCAGACTCCACACAGAAAGGACCCAAGCCGCTTCATCCTGGGATTAAACCCGGGACCTTTAATATAAGGAAAACAAAGATAAAAGCTTTGCTCAAGGTCCAAACAGTGGCAGCTTGGCAGTGTAAGGGTTTCGATAATAGACTTTCTGTTCTGTAGTCAAAGTCATTAAGTACAGGAACTATAGAGTTACACGTTCAGTTTTTATTTGCTCACTATTCGTAATCATTCTTTTTCCTGCTTTTTTTTTTCACATTATGGCCAAGTTGTGTGACTGGGCAGTTCATGGGGTCAGGCTTTTACAAGCAAGAGTAATGTTAAAAATAATGAGCTGACAGGATGAGCTAACAATTTACATGCAAATCACCAATGGAGTCATCACTGTTTTTTATGTTAAATTGTTGTTTTGCCACCATTGACCTAATGACACCATTAGGTATTACAAGTATGTGCGGTTTCACAGACCCTGGCACAGGTGTCGTCTAATCAAACACCTTGGCGAGCCAAACGGGAGTTCCTTTTCCTGCTATCAAGAACCATTCAAATGAGTACTTAGTATTTTGCATATATAGAATACATTTGCAAATTGTGGAATAAGCACAATTGCACAAATGTAATTCCAGTGATAAATAAACAAGGCTAATTACAACTTTGTTAGGTCATGTCATGTTTGAACACAAGAAAAGTGCTAGTTCTTTAAATGTGTCTTAATGCGAGTCTCAGAGAGTATCAAATAAAAGTCTTGGAATGTGCCTACTATTATGCTCAAATACGACAACAGAGGATGTCCTGCCCCACTACTGTACATAAAAGCCCAGTTGGAAACCGTTTGCTTCCTGAAGTGCTTTCTGAACTGAGTCAGCCTTGAATTTCAGGATATGTTCACCACATTTTCCTTTTTACATTTCCTTGGTAATTAATAATAATCTGAACAACCCTTTCTCAAATTCTTCCTTTTTTTATCTTTACATTAAAAAAAAGCAAACTGAAAACAAAATAATTTTATCTATATTTTTGATACTGCCTATGGAATCATTTTTAAGGTTTTATTTAATACCCCAATGCATTTTTGGATCTTACTGAGTTTAGAGTTATATGATAATATTATAGTATAGTATTAAAGTTTAAGTACTAGTGATAGTTTGTAAGTAGTTATTCAGTGTTAACATTATGTCTTAATGTATGGTGTTAATCAAGTCACTATCCTCACCTTAATTCATGTATTATAGTTTACAATAATATGAAAAATATTTTTGCATATTAAGTACAGTACTATGCTGAGACTAATGAAAAACGTATATTTGTATTCTTTCATAATTCACGTGTTAATAAAAACTAAACGTTATTTTCAGTTTAGAACTATATTATTAACTATACAATTATTATGATAATAACTAAACATACTCTCTTTAAATATATATATATAAAAGGTATTAACAACTACAAAAAAGCTGTCTAAATATTTAAAATTTAAATTAGACAGTTGGCCAGTGAATAGAATGGCTGAGTAGGTCCCAAATGGAACCAATTTTCAGATTCCCAAAATGAAAGTCACCCCTAAGCTTTAAAACTGAATGTACACACAGGCTTGCTAAACCCTGCAGTAATCTGCTCACTGGTATCTGAAGCTTCCTTCACTGAAACCAATCCAGGTGCAGCGTTATTTTTCCCATGACCCTAAACTCTAAATTTCCCCAGTGCCGAACTATTCAGTGTCAGGTTATGATTAGTGTGTTGTAAACTGGAGATGTGCTGCTGATAGTTTCCAGCTGGAGCAATGAAGGCAAGGTAGCGTCATCTGGAGGGGGCTTTTCTGAAGACCTGCCAGGAAAAGACAAGTTTGGTGTTGAGAAATGGGAATTTGTTGGGACAATCCATTAAAGGGCATAAACATTTCAGGCAAAACTATCTTCAAATGTTGAAAGCATTAAAAGGCATTAAGTAACATCATATTTAAGTATGCACTGCACGACTAATATTGTTATACTGAAGTATTGTTTGTTGCTATCAGTATCAGTGGTTACCTCAGCGACACACAACGTTATATCCATACATCATCACCATTGATCTCAAGACAGTGTTGCCTCGCCACTTCGCGGTTCACCTTTCGTGGACTCGGTGCATCACGGGTTTTCAAAAAATATTAATGGAAAAAATATATCGATTTTCGCTGTTTCTGCATTTTTTGTGGAACTCGATCTGTACATGCGTAGTACGTGTGGTATAGTTAACGTATACATATACATGTATTTGATGAACTTTTACATTAAAAAAATCACAATTTGTAAAAAAATATATACTAAAAATATTAATTCTAAAAATAAAGGAATGTTATAAATCATACAATATTACGATTTACAGTAAATGGCGTATTTACTCAGCGGATGAATACTCACCAAAAACGAGAAGTAACACTAGAGCATCTGCTCGGTTTTTATCTGCGGTTTTATGTTCACTGTTTGTGAAAGTTTCATTATAGACTGAATTTATTCAAGCCCTACGATGTTACCCCAAACGTTCTGCAAGTTCTACCGCTAAAATGGTGTAGAAACATTTAAATAAATATAGCGTCCCTACTTGGCGGATTTTCGTTTATCGTGGGTGGTCCTGGAACGTAACCCCCATTACCGAGGTTAAATACTCTCTCGTTGTTGTTAAGGTTGAGCTGTTTCAGAAGGACATCGACTATTTGAAGACTGGGCTTAACCACACATCAGCAACAGACACTTCAGCCATCAGCCTCTACGAACACTTCCACATCTCTCCAATTAAGGTTTGTCACCCAACGCTCATGAGTGCAACTCTTTGAATTGGTCTTCTGTGTAATTAGGTTCGAATGCCGACTCTGATTAAGCTATATAACCGGGTGGTGGTTTTCTCAGCTCCATCTGAGCTTCTCCTTGAGTTCTGCTGGTGAAGATGGGAAGAAGACGAAGCGAGAGGCCGAGGTGATTCCTGTGCAGTCCCTCAACCTGCTGCTGAAGAGTATCGGAGCAACGCTCACCGACGTACAGGACGTCGTCTTCAAGTACTTTCACATTTCCTATCGTTTCTAGAGAAAAACCAACTCTTTTGATTGTAAATTGTTTTTTAAAGACAAAACTTTCTTTAGCATCAAATTCAACCAAGCAAAACTTCAAATAATCACAATTAACAAATGGTGTGAATAACTGTTATATAGCAAATTCCTTGAATCTGACCTGTCGGCTGCTGTGAAACATCCATGACTGAAACTCACCCAGATCACGTTGGGACATTATGTTGGGACATGTTAGTACACATGATTCCAGTTAATAGGTTAATGGGACCAGCCGATTATTCGGGCCAAGTCCTAAAGTACCGTAAAAAATCCTATTATACACGTTTAATGTTATTCACTTATTTGGACGAAAATTCCACTTAATCGGACCAAAGACTGTGCACAGTATGTAATATCCGTGAAGAAACTCTTCGTCTCTTAGTGGACTCTTAGTCCATTTACTACAAAAAAAAGGCACAAGTCGCCACTTGTCCAGTGTGATCTGACGCGCTTTTGCTGTGGCTAAGTTCTTCAAACGTTGACTGGAATTTAGTAAGAACTTGCTTTTTACAGTATTATGCTTCACATGCTGAGTACCTATACATTGTGTTGTAGATCGTTTCGAATTTTTTTTTTTTTAAGTTAGTAAGCAACAGTAGTTCTTCTTTGTACGTTTACTATATGTGTAAATCGCACAATAAAGGTTTAATAAACATTGAATATGTTACATAGCACGTCCTGTCTTGTAACATAGGGCGTGTTTGTTTAATCGGGCCAGCCGGTTATTAGGACCAAAACAATCGTGTCCCTATGTGGTCCCATTAACCGGAATCGACTGTATAATTATTTCTTCATTTCTCTAATGAAAAACAAGCAGAAAATAGTCATTTTACAAGGGCAACAGCCAAAAAACCCTTTTTTTAAAGAAAAGGAACAGGGTTAAAAGTCTAAGATAAGTTTTTAAATCGCAATAATTATGGTGCATACATTTTTTGGTGACGCAATAAGCTACCGATATTTTAACACCCATGGTATTTCTTTTGTATGAACGCATTTCCAACATGAATTTATAACCTGGGTACGTAAAAAGTTCCCCTAACTAAAAAACCACACTTACATAAATGGGCCGGTGTGCCTACAGGCTATTATACAAACAAAAAATGAGCTATTCCTGATACAATAATTGCGTAAAACTTCCTAAACTTGTAAAGGGCAGGGGCATTAGTGGTTAAGGTTCTGGACTAATCAGAATATTGTAAGCACTCTTAGCTGCTGAATTCAACTAAGTCAACTTGCTCACGCCAGTCGCTGAAGGAAGAGCTGGTAGAGGCCTTCTTTGGTGCACTTTGTCCTTGGCAAGGTCATCAGCAGCGGGTGGCCGAACAATGTTGTACCGTAGCTGCTGCTTGAGGCGTAATGAGAGCGATCCCGCATATACAAAGCCAGCAATATCTGCTCCCCATCCTGATCCACACTGCTAGCACAGCTGCTGCTCAGCTCGTACCTGCACCCATACAAAACACACAGCAACTTCATACAGAGTGCCCAAAACATTCAAACAGGTCATTTAGTTTGATTACCAATTATCTCATATGACAGTGGTTCCAACTTACACAAAAATGTCATCTCTGTCCAGTATACAGCTGAGAGACTCATCAGCGTTATAGATTTTATAGAAGCGATGGTTAAACACATCCGCCACAACCATCTGATGGAGAAAAAAAAATAAGTGAGTTAAATTGTCCCTTGGGGTAAATACCCAAATGTTTGTTGGTTTGTTTATTATAGTAGTTTTAGTCAAGGTCACATCATCATTAATGGCTATACAGTCGATTTCGGTTAATCGGACCACATCGGGACGCGATTGTTTTGGTCCTAATAACCGGCTGGTCCAAATAAACAAACATGACGGAACGTGCTATGTAACACATTAAATGTTTATTAAACCTTTATTGTGCGATTTACATGTATAGCGAACGTACAAACAAGAACTACTGTACTCAGGTAGGCAATACTCAAATGGTATTATTGGGCCTAAAGTGTGCCAAGAAATATATCCCCAACACCATTACAGTGCCAGCAACCTGAACCGGTGATACATTTAGCATGGCTCTATGCTCTCATGTTGTTTATGCCCAATTCCATCCAAATGTTGCACCAGAAATCTAAAGTCACCAGTCCAGGCAACTAGCTCTAATCTCAAATTGTCCAGTTTTGGTGAGCCTGTGTGAACTACAGCTTTGTTTACCGTACTTGTTTGTAGCAAACAGAAGTGGCACAGAGCGTGGTCTTCTGCTGCTAAAGCCCATCTGCATTACGGTTCGCTTTGTCACGCATACTCTTCTGCAAACTTCAGTTGTAACAATAACTCATTTGAGTTATTGCTGCCTTTCTATGGCATTTTCACCCAGAAAACTACCCCTCACTGGATATTTTTTATTTTTCTGACCATTCTTTAGAATCCTTAGAGAAAATCCCATTGGCTCAGCATTGTCTGAAATATTCAGATCAGCCTGTCTAGCACCAACAATCATGGGACTTAAATCACTTTACCCATGCTTGCTTTGAACTTCAGCAGGCCATCTTGACCATGTCTACATGTGCTGGCATGTGATCGGCAGATTAGAAACGAGCAATTGAACCTCATGATAAGTGTCCGGTGACTGTATATAGCAAAACTTCTAGGAAATCCTTGGACAAGGGTAAATCTCTCACCTGGTTTGCAGGGACATTGGTTGCATCGGCAATAGCAGAACATATGTGGCTCACTTTGCCAGCTTTGGGCACAACCACTCGGTGCTGTGTAATGACAGAGAAACAAGGACGTAGACAGAGATTCAGAACGAGTGACACACAACCAGAATCAAACAGAAAATACAATTAGAATCTACCAAATCACAATGCTGTCTGACCCTAAAGAGACAATACAGCATGGCTACTGATAAGACCACGTAGAGACTCAGCATGCACTGCCTGGCTATAAAGACTACCGGTAATACAAGTAATAAAAGGGGAGATTTCCAAATTAAACATGAGCAGTGTATAAATAATCATGGCTGTCAGAGGAATAGTGACTGTCACAACAGAGGGTGCTGCACCTCATAACTGAATAAACTTATTAACTACTTTAAATTATTTATGTAAAGAAATACAAATTGTCTCAAATTTATCATTTAACATACATGCCAATTCCCTTTATAGTCTGACGCCATAAAAACGATATTAATTTCCAATAGGCAATAAAAATCTTTCAACTGTGAATGTAGCAACCGTAACTCAAAAAGGTACAGTACAGTGACACATGATGTTACAGTATAGAGTACTGTACTGAAACCCTATTTTACTTAATAATTAAACAGATTCCTATGTTAATGACTTGTATATGGACTGTAAGTGTGAAGTGTATTATCATAGGGCAGTGTTCTTGCTTCCATTGGACAACCAACAATGGATCACTCCACCATAGTTGAACAGCCAAACAATGCTGTATATCCACGAGCAGAGATGGAAGTTATAGTTTAAGAGCCGAAGTCCATTATTCACATGAAAATACACTACCTATTGTTCATGTGCTCTATTTGAGTTCATGTTTGAACTACAGACTGTTTAAAGACATTTTTGTGCGCTACTCATGTTTGGGCATTTGACTTTTCGCTACTAATTTAAAACAACCTGTAAATGGTGTTTGCTAATAATATGGGCATGTCCTATTGTACATAAGCTTGAAAATACACGACTTTTATGCTAAAGTAACCTAAACGCACTCTGTGAGTATGGTAACGTCTGGTCAACATTCATTTTGGTCAGTGTTCTGTTTCACAGAACAGAATGCAGACATTAAACAGTGCCCATCTGGCTGGCTGAAGGAGTGAGTGCTCAAGTCACTCACGAATAAAAAAACAAAACAAACAAACAAAAAGTCACACGCACAAAATGCGCCACTGTCTCTCCTATTTGTTTAATTTAAGAGTATACATTTATTAATTTATTTCAATATTATTTTCTATTTGTCTATGTGACATTGAAATAGTTCTCATCTCTTTACAGTGAGCCATTACAACATCAGCTGCTTGTTTTGTTTATACATTGTATTATATTTCGATGTTCTCAAACTTTGTACCTCAGCTCTGGCAACCGCTGAGAGAAAAAGATGCATAGACCAACCAGGAGATACAAAGACAGAAAGAGAAAGTGGGACAGACAGAGAAATGTGACACACAAAGCACAGAGAAAGAAAAGCACAGAAACGGTGACAGGGACAGAAAGAAAAAGCGGGACAGACAAAGCACAGAGAAAGAAAAGCACAGAAACGGTGACAGGGACAGAAAGAGAAAGACAGACAGAGACATACAAAAAGACAAAGTCAGACAGGCAGCCACTCAGAGATAGATAGAATAAAAGAGAAAAACAAAGAAACAGATGGAAACCTAAGAGAGAACGGTTAGTCTAAAAGCAGGATGCTTTTATTTTATTACACATTATATCCACAATGTTTTATCCAGAAAGAAAGATGGACCAATCAAATCACATGATAGTTAAGCTAGTTATTGATCACTGGACAATTATTTTTACCTGCTCTCCCCTGCCCTTGTTCTATGACAATGTTTTATTTAATGATTCTCCTATTTTAGTCACTGTCAAGTTTCATTGAGCTTTTTCCGGAAAGCAGGAACAAACTACTTGTTAAGAACCATAGACCTTTGGAAGCTTGAAGATGTTTACCTGCTTAGGTTTTGCCAGAGGATCTAGCGAAACGAAGAAGATCTCCATTACCCTCTCCTTGCTGACGGGCAGAGGTACGCTCAAGTAGCAGAAAGGATCAAACGTCACGGACACCTTGTGGCACTCGGGACAGACTAGTGTCGATTTAAACAACCCGTGGAATGTGTCCACAATCACAGAGTTGTTTCTTCTCCTGTGATTGCACCATGCTTCTTCAGCCACTTCCTGTAAGTCAAGTTTTATACATTCTTTTTTACAGTGAGTTTGAACTCAGAAGGCATTAATACTTGAATCTAATGCTCTTTCACCAGAGACAGAAGCTCGTCTGTTGTTGCACATTTAGTCATTCTCTAATCCTGCACCAGTGCTCACAGGATGCTGCCTAAATAATGCTGGGACTTGGACATTTTTAGTAGGTGGACTATTTTCAGTCCAGCAGTCACACTGAGGTGTTTATTGTTTATTTGGCTTCTTTAACGTCAATTAACCTAACGCACACGTCTTTTATACTGTGGGAGGAAACCGGAGTACCCGCAGTAAACCCATGCAAACACGAAGAGGACATGCAGACTCCACACAGAAAGGACCCAGGCCGCTGCACCCTGGGATTGAACCAAGGACAAACTTGCTGTAAGGCAGCTGTGCTACCCACCGAGCCGGCCCACTGAGGTGTTTAAAAATCCAGCAACACTGCTGTGTCTGATAGGACACATACTAAAAAACATCACATCAGAGTCCATGCACTGCTTAGAATGATCCTCCACCTAAATAGTACCTCACCTGGGAGTGCCCTGACCATAAGAGAACAGAATAAATGGACTAACATTTATTAAACTAACTATATAGAACTGGTAAACTACAACTACAAAGTGCATCAATATGAATTGTAACTGATAAAATGAACAATAAGTAAAAAAAAACAAAACAAAGGGGTGTACCTAATAAACTGATCTGTGAGTGAATGTTTGTATCTGTGCAACCCTGTCTAAAATCAGTACCTGATCTGGCCTGCCATTGGCGTCCTTGAGCTCAATGTACTCTTTGTTTTTGACACGGTTCAGGTCTTCGTGCAGGCCATCCAGCAGAAACGATAAGAGCTCCTGAGAGTCGTGCTGCTGGTAGCCCAGGAACTGGGATGCAAAATGACCCACTTTCGTCTGTTTACACAAACGGATCGAGAAAATGGCTGTTAGAGGTTTACATGCACAAAAGTACAACGATTCATTTATTATCAAAAAATTCGCTTAGATTATTTGGCATGTCCCGTTTTCATCTTTAGGCATTATCACAGAAAGTTCAGAAATGAAAAGCAAACAAATATGTTACTTTATTTACCGTACCTTAAAAACCCGTGGGACCACAGAGTAGTGTCTGCCTGACCACATCTGTTTGATGACGTCAGCATAGGCCTCTGCGATCTCACCCTTCATGCCCAGGGGGTTTGTGAAGTTTAGTTCATCCAGATACAAGTTCTGCAGGAAGTACTCAGTCAACGGGGGCGTATTGCTCAGACACTGCATACAGAGCAGAAAGAAGTCCCAAATTAAATTTTACTTACAGTCATGCACTGGCACTCGACCACTTGGCCAATCCTCAAATTTAGTTCTCAAGGCATTTTGATGGGAAAATTGTCTTCCTCACTTGGCACTTGCTAGAACTTATATGAGTCGAAAGGCGCAACTCCTATGCTCTTTCTTGCCAAAATGTAGGAGCACATGTCAGTCTCTCAAAAGCTTCCACTCAGTGCAGATAGATATCGGCTAAAATCCAAAATGCATTGTAATTTTTTTTATTCAAATATATTCAAGCCAAGCAAAAAGGAAACAGTGAGAATCAAAATAGTGCTTAATGTGTGTATGTGTATATACATACATATACATATATACACACATATATATATACACACACACACACACACACACA
>JAVSBV010183664.1:0-13079 GCA_033117975.1 Parotocinclus spilosoma | reverse complement strand
AGACAAAACAGGACAGTTTGTAAGTTTAAGGAGACAAAAGACAAAACAGGACAGTTTGTAAGTTTAAGGAGACAAAACAGGACAGTTTGTAAGTTTAAGGAGACAAAAGACAAAACAGGACAGTTTGTAAGTTTAAGGAGACAAGAGACAAAACAGGACAGTTTGTAAGTTTAAGGAGACAAGAGACAAAACAGGACAGTTTGTAAGTTTAAGGAGACAAAAGACAAAACAGGACAGTTTGTAAGTTTAAGGAGACAAAAGACAAAACAGGACAGTTTGTAAGTTTAAGGAGACGAGAGACAAAACGGTTAAGAAATAACACGGTCGACGAATAACTGCTAGGAGATTTATAACTAAATCTTGTTTGGTTTGCTCTGCTTTTTTCTCGGCTTTATTTGTCTGCAGGCACATAAACACATTACCATGATGGAGCCAGGTGTAGAACTCATTAGCAGGTAGTGCAATTAGCACTAAACTCGTTTATCCAAACACAAGCACACAAACCAACAGAAGCAGATTGATATTAAGTGACCTGTACGCTGTTACATCTCCAAGGTTGGAATCAGTGAGTGTGTACAATGACCGGGACGTTAAGTCCGATGTGGCTGGACGGTAGAACGGTCAGGATACATTGGTCAGTATCATATGGTGTAGGTTATGAGTGTACGTTATGCTCTCCATTACCAGCTGGTGATAAAGGAGATGGTGCAGCAGGACAGCGGGGTGGAGATGGCCCTGATGGCGAGCCCCAGTCCTCCAGAGAAGACGAAGCTGGCCTCTGCCCCGGCAGGCGCCGTGCTGGGGTGTCCGAGCCCCAACGCCGAGGAGTGGCCGCCCAGCGGCGACGAGAAGAACGGGCATGCCAAGGACGCGCAAATAGCCCTGGGAGCCAAGGCTTTCGAGACGCAGACCTTGTCCAACGGCAAAACGCGCACCGCCATCACCAAGCCCATGAGCAAGAGGAAGATCTCCCAGCACAAGGAGAAGAAGGCCACGCAGATGCTAGCCATCGTTTTAGGTGAGGAACAGTCGTGCCCGCTAGCGTAACGCCTCGTTGACGCCTCCAGCCTGCACAGGCCATGTTTAAGCCGAGCCTGGTCAGGTAATGGACTGACGACCAGAAGGTTATAGGGCTTAAGTTCACCCACTGTTGGACTCTTGAGCAAACCCATTCGGCTCGTACCAAGTCACTCTGGATAAGGGCTTCTGCCCAATCGAGTAGATGTAAAATAAGGCCAAACTTTTTAAATTGCGTGTTCCTCGGATGTCCCTACTTAAGAATCTGTTGTGGAGGGAGGAAACAAAATAAAAATAAATCTTTATTTTTCAGCACTTTTCAATTTCTCGAGGACTATGTGGAATCATTACAAGGAAGGAGGAAGAAATAAAAATACATTTTAATTTAAAAAAATTTTTTTTAACCTACAATTAAATTAAAGCGAATCTGCAAAAAAAAATTAAATGGACAGAACAATATCGTTGGCTCTCCACCGGAGGGCGAAAAAAGCTAAAAAATAAATTATTATTTTTTATTTTATTTCATCCATTAGTACTACAGCGGATCCGCGAAATATATAAAAACAAAAATTATATATATATATATATATATTTTTTTGTATTCTTCAAATATGATCGTCGGCGGATACCCGAAACAAGCAATAAAAAAAAGTCTTGCCTAAAGAAATTTATCTATTTGTCCAACCATCCATCCATCAATCTGCCTGTCTATTTAACCAATCATTCGTACATCCATCCATTGATTGTTTGAACATTCATCCATCAATTTATCTGTCTAACAACCCCCCCCCTCACCAACTACCACTGTCCACTGTCCATAGAGATTCCACTCCTAAATTCTTCCTTTACTCATTTCTGTGCGCTCCGTTATGAAAGACGTTCCTACTAGCAGAAGTGTACCGAGCGTCTCTTACCTGCCGAACTGTGGGTGCAGTAGCAGGAGGCCTTACGACTGGGCCTGACTGGACCCTGCCCTCGCTTGGGCGTTTCCTCCAGGCTCAGGGTGAGCGTCAGGGGTAGAGGAGAGGAGGGCGAGAGGCGTGAAGATTTAGCACAGAGAGAGCAGGGTTCCGGAGTGGCAGCGGGTCCACGTGGAATCTGCACCTCCTCCCTGTCCCGGTACTGTCTCTGGGCGCCGCTGTGGTGCGCCGCTCGTTCCCGCTGCCAGATGAAGTGAGACGGGGCGATGGCCATCACCTGATCTCACACACACACACACACACACACACACACACAAATGAGCTCTTTTCAGAACAATCGGTTTTGAGTGCCTGTACCTTTAAATTATAGTGAGTCACTATGAGTGAGTTAATCAGCTACCCATCCTCTTTTGGGTAATAAACATAATTAACATTATATAATAAAATAAATGTGCTAAATCTATTTCTATTCTATATATAGAATATAATACAATATATTATATATCTATATATTTAAATTTATTAAGTCTATGAAGAGATGGGAGAGGGAGCATCTTCGGCAAATTAACATGCACTTTTGACCATGGGCAGGGGTTAGCACTCTAGTCTGGGACTATACAGGCCCATATTCAGCAGGGGGCGCTGTACTGTGTGTTCAACATTTCTGTGACTTGCACCATAAATTATAGTGAGTCACTGCTTACCCTTAATCAGCTACCCAAAGAACCTTATATAAGTTACGTAGCTTGTAAATGAAGGATAATGGGGGGGTCTGGAGCTCACGGGGTCCATTGCCCATATCTGCACTGCTGAGCCTTCACATTGCAACCCAGGCCCTGCTGGCCCTGACCTCCAGGTCACATGAGCTGCCCGTTATATTCACTGCTCACAAAAACTGGGGGATTTCAAAATGAAATATCCCATCATGAACTATCCCCTAATTTTTGTCAACCCTGTGCTTACGATTAGACAGATTCTCTAATCCAGAGCGACACAGTCTAACAATGTACAATCCAAAAGAGTCCAACAGCGACCCCTTCTGGTCATTCTGGACATCCAGGTCACTGGTCCAGTAACCTTAAACCCTGTGCCACCACAATCCACAATATGTACACTCCTCACAAGCATTTGGGGACATTTAGTTGGTGAGCAGTATATAACAGTTACCTCCTCACAACACCGGCAGCTGACTGCGGCCCGGTACTCGATTCGTGCCCACAACCTGTCCCTTTGTTTCAGAAAACGTGGGAACTGCTTCCTCCAGCTCTTCCCCAAAGCCCAGGGGAAAATCTCATACTTTGCCTCCTCCTCATCCTCCTCCATCGTGTTCGCCAGGTACCTACGACACACCACTGGTGTTAACGTTCACTTACTTATGCACGTGAGCTCGTATTTAGCTATACCAGCATTTCACCCCCAATTTATCACAATCAAAAGCCAAAACAGGTTACAAAAGTGGCCAAAGTTTCCACACATGATGTTCGGGTTGCCATAAGCTGTCAGGGTTCAGCCCAGATTTGAGTTCCTCCAGAGGAACCCAAGCCTGGTGTCAGATCTATTCCCATCAGCAGGTCCTGAGTCTGCCCTGGGGTCTGGGAGAGCTCGAGCAGGAACCGATCATGATCATCCTTGTGAGATTCCCAGCCACCCCAACGAGGATGGAGCGGCGGCTTTACTCAGGAACTCCTTACCATCTCACAGAGATCAAGCCAGGCACTCTTGCTTCACCACCACAGACTGGAACAACGGCACTGACCCAGTCCGCTCAATCTCACTATTCCCTGCCCACTAGGGGAACTTCTTCTCAGAGAGTACCAGTCTGGTTCAATCCACAATATGTACATTATTTATTTTTCTGAACTTCAACCATTGGTGCTGCGGCAAGCAATAAAAAAAGTCTGGCCTAATGCAGGAAGGAGATGAAAGGCTGAACGTACAGGGCGATGAAAAAGTTCATCCTGCTGTGCTCTCCGATGCTGAAACGCGCCCTCTTGAAGTACACGAACGTCATGGCGAGCAAATACTAACAGAAAAAAGGAGGGGAAAAAAAAGGTTAGACGCAGAATTTCTAAAGTCAAATACCTAGACGAGGCAAAATGTTATAATCAAATGGTCTGCAAATTAACGTGCGTCAAATTAATTCAATACAATGTTATTGGTATAGCGCTTTTTACAATAGACATTGACACAAGGCAGCTCTACACTGATATATAAACAAGTGTCACAAAATTAATTTCCTAATGAGCAAGCCAATGGCGACAGTGGAAAGGAAAAACTCCCTAAGATTAAGAGGAAGAAACTTGTACCACCAGAGCTGTCCATTTGGTCCAGACGGGATACAATTTGTTGATCTCGTACATCGATGGAGAATGGAGTCCAATGACAGGACAAATTAAAGCACTGACACTGATAAGAGACTTTGAATTTGACTTGGTATTCATAACTTGAGACTTGATTTTTCATTAAATTATTTGGATTTATATTTATTAAGGAGCCTTTGACTGTTTTTTTTTTGCTGTTGAAACATGCCTGGGTGATTTCTGTTTCAAACCTGGCAACCTATTAGACGGGCAGAAACCAGCAGAAACAAGCATACGAAGAAGATCGGAACACGGAAGCAGCTTTTTCAAATACAGCAAAGTTTGGATACAAGGATTGGATTCAAATTGTTAAAAAAAAAAAAGAGAACAGCGTTGGATGTCTGAGGTCTGTCTTTTGGGAAGCTGCTCATCACCTTGTCTGTAATCTTGCAACAGCAGTCCATCCACAGAAAATCCTGGATGAGATCATCATCTGGAAAACAAAGCGATAACTTGGTAAGGTGTCTGATCTACCTCTCTTTTTGTGCAGTTGAGCATCTGGGCCTTCCTTTCTAGAAGACGTTTGCTTTGACAGCATTTTGGATGAAACTGTCACAGAACCACCTTTGGCGACTTTTTTAAACTCACCAAACAGTCTGAAAAAGGCAGCCATCTCTTGCCGCTGGATGACCAGCGTCGGGCTCCACGGCTGCTTGCTCAGACGTGAGACCTGACTGCTGCCGTTGGCTTTAGCCTGACTCTTCACCGGCGGGCCCCGGGGCTTTTGGACGTTCTGCCGCTTCATCCGGAGGCCTCGTCGGAGCTGGAGGCTGTGAGCGGCTGCTGAGCCGATGCGTAAAGTGATGGACGGCGGCGTCTCTGCATGTTGGGTCTGCTTCATCATGCTCTTACTGCCTGTAACCATACAGCAAAAAAGGCATCGATTAAGTCTTAATTAGGCTGTTAAGTTAGGGTGACCAGACGTCCTCTTTTCCCCGGACATGTCCTACTTTTGAGACCTAAAAAATGTCCGGGGGGAAATTCAAAATCGTCCGGGATTTTCGACTGCCTCAAACATAAAACATGTACAGTGCATTGTGATTAGAATTGCCACTCCGTGCCAGGTTTCTCTGTAGCGCAAATTAGTCGCCCTTCTCCTCAAATCTATCTACTTTGCATTGTGTGTGTGTGTGTGTGTGTGTGTGTGCATGTGTGTGAAGAAGAAAGCGTGGGCTTGCTAGTCTACCCCGAGTGTTTACAAGCGAAAGCACGTGACCGCCGGTTCTACGGCAATGCCGAAACAAAAGTGTCCTGAAGAGTAGCCTTTTCTTTTTTTTATTATTCTTTTTTTTACTTAGACTTTCACTATTACACAATGTGAGTGTATGCTTTTGTTAGTGTACTACGCTGTTTTGTGCTGTTCAATAAATGCAATTTTTACACAGACACCCCACAAAAAAGTGAAACTAAATAAATAAATAAAAATGGTCCTCCTTTTCAGAAACCCAAATCTGGTCACCCTATGTTAAGGGCTCTTCTGGGCTTGTGAGATCTGGCAACCCTGCTTCATTTAAAGCTGGGTGTGTGAATAGTTGAATAGATATTCCAGTAATCAACCAATTAAGGTCATAATTACAAATATTTCACACAGAATCTGGTCAAACTTGGGCCTGATTTCATTTACCGAAGCAAGTGATGCTCATTTTACTTAATTAAATGATACCCCCTTGTTTGTTATATACTTTAGTACTGCCAAACAAACAAAGCCAACTCACCTCAATGTTTTTTCAGCTAAAAAAACAGTACTTAAACAGATTATGGCCTTATCTTCCAGGCAAATTAAAACAACGAGACAATAATAAGCACAATATAATATAAGTTGCTGGACAGTACTAACTAGGCCACTGGGAGCTAGCTAAAGTTAAGCTAATCAGCTGTCAAATTTGATTGACAACCATTAAAGACGATTTTTAGCTCAGGGTACACTTCTCATATTTCTAAAGATTGAACGAAGTGTAATTTTGGGTCAAAATGAGTAAATATATTCGTTTAAAAAACGGTTTGAGAGAACTCACTAGGTGTTTGCGCGTTCATGAGAATTACAGCAACAACACACGATGAGGCGCGAGCGTGCGCGATTCCCTAAGCGCGCCCACGACGACGCACGCTGTTGTATAGGGATGGGACTCGTTCAGAAGAATCGATTCAGCAATCAAAGTAACTGGCCATAGGGAGTCGAATTCAAGGTTTCAGAGTCGATTGAATTGATTCGATACAGCTGGAGAGAAAACGTATAAAATATTGGTATATTATTATTAGTTAGTACAATAATCTGCAGCGTAGGTTAATGAATTTGTCAGTTTCGAAGCTCCCGTTCGAATTGTACTTATTAATTGATAATTAATTCATTTATTTACGTTTTTTCCTAGTCAGGGTCGCTAGGAGGGCTAGCTACTGCTCCAGCGTTTATAATAATGCTAAAGATTTAGGTGACAAACATACTAATGAATTATTAAGATTAATAATTAATAATAATCTTCACTGAGCAGCAGTGCTTATCGCTGTTGTTTTACAGCTCCAGAGACCACGTTCAAATCCCAGCCCAGCTTCTGTCTGAGTAGAGTTTGCATGTTCTCCCTGTATACTTGACAGATAGGTCAACTGGCATTTATAAAGTGGGCCAGTATTTGTCCCTGTGTATGTGCCTTGTGATGGACGGACGCCCTGTCCAAGGATTGTTCTCGCTTAGTAAATTAAAGAATGAATCATTTCAAGATGATTTTTGTTGATGTTTAGACTTGCTTACGTTACTTGTTTGTGCACAAAATAGTAATGCTGAAACAGTAGTGTGTGTGTGTGTGTGTGTGTGTGTGTGTGTGTGTGTGTGAGGGAGAGAGAGATCGTCCACAGTCTAGCAGCATAGTGTGGGTGTGTATGACCATGACCATGACCATGATGTTGTGAAGGTCAGCGTTTCTCATCCAGTGCACTTAACACATCTTTGTTCTTTAGACTTTCTCACGGGGCACCCACGTTACCATACTCATCAGCTCATCAACACAAGTACGATGTGTTATTTGGGAAATGGCCCATTCTTAGCCGTGGTAGTGTGTGTTGTGCTGGTATGAATACAGAAGGTGCTGCAGGTAAAGCTTGCGGACAACGTATACCATGTCATGCCACGCCCAATGTTAGATTGGATGTGGAGATTTCTGAGGAGAAATCTTTAAAATGACATATAAAACACAGTTAAATGCTACCTAAATCTTAAAAAATAAATATTCAAAATATTAGATATTAAAATAACAATAGTAATAATTCTGAATAAGACCTACCAACATATAAAAAATTAAATGGTTAAATGCTACCTAAATCTTAAAAAATAAATATTAAAAGTATTAGATATTAAAATAATAATAATAATAATAATAATAATAATACCTACTATACTATACTACTATTAAACTACCAACATATTAAACATTAAATATGAAAGAATATTAGATTAAAAAACCCCTAAAAATAATTATGGATATACGCTACCTCAATCTTAAAAATAAAAAAAATATAATAAAGAAAATCTATAAATAATCTAAAAAAACATTTTTAAAAATCTAAAAAAATATTAGATATGAAAAAAATGCTTCCTAAATCTTAAAAAATAAATATATAAATATATATAAAATAGATATTTACATTTTTTCAATGAATGCATTTTATTAAATAAAAAAACTCCATGTTGAGTAGTTAATAATAACAACTGTAATGCTGTTTTTATTACAGTGTAATCACACCAGTATAACACACTTTATTAAATGGTACTGAATTCATACATATCCTTTATAATTAAAGCATTAATTAAATCTGGACAGAAGCTCTAATTATGAGCACAATTTTGCTTTCTGACATGTAGCTCTTGGAGTATTTCCAGGGAAGATGGCCTGCAGAATCTTGTACTTGAGCTTCACTCCAGTGCTCAAGCATCTGCTTTTCCCGGGGTTGATAAAACTACTGCAAATCCTGTTTATCTTCTGGAGACCAAAAACAAAACACTTAAGGACGTGAAGAGACAGAATCTGATAGTCTAATAGTCATTAGGAGTCTGTTTGCCAACATTAACTGACACATAGCACTGCAACACAGGCAAAACACACTTAAAAAATGCCAAAAAAACCAGTTGTAAAATGAAAACAGAAAATAGTGTGCTAAAATTAAGCAGGTAAATATATCTATAAAATAAAATTATTTTTAAAAAAATAATAATAATGCATATTTTTATATGAATAAAAAAGGGAGATGAGTTTATTATTTTCTTCCAAATACACAATATATCTATGTTAATTTGTTACTTTATTTTTTTTTCTTCTGAATTTAAAATAGCACTTAAATCAATGTGAATTTTGACACATATGATGTTGTGTAAAATCTGGACACCCCTGAGAATGAGTGACAGTCTGCATTTGTTTTCGTTGGAAGATGTGCTGTAAATAAAACTGATTTTATAAAAAGTTGATCTGTTGAAAATCTCACCAGTTGGATCTTTTGGTCAATCTTGGGCTTTGTTTTTTTGACAATGTTCTGGCAGATGCAACAGAAGACTGGGTTTTTCTGCCACTTGGTGTGAGCCATAAATTCGCCCTTCTGCAGGATGGGGGCAAATACTTAGTGAATATACAGCATATACTCCATTTACTACAGATATAGCTCTGTTTTATCCATTTGTACTGTTCAAGTATACAAAGTTCAAACAAGCATTTTATAAAAAAGAACAATACTTTTATAGGGATATTAAGAATCATACAAGGGCTACGATTTCAATCAATAATGAAAAAGATGTCGCTACAAAACAAAAGTTTAGACCAAAGGCAGTTCGGTACCTCCAGCTGCACTGCAAAGGCTTCTCTCATGGGAGCAGTTAAGTTCAGCGGTTCCTCTAGATCAGGACTGAAGTCAGGTTGATATGGGAATCCACCAGATCGAGCAAAAACTGCTGAATTTAATATGAAAATAAATCAGTTTAAACACTTTTATTTATTTTATATATAATGTATAATAATATAATATAATATTTTGTATTTATTCTATAAAATATGTCACTCGATGTACAGCAGGGTAAGGTTACAGGAATCAGTCACTGGGAAAGGAAATGACTTAATAAATCAATTCCTACTGACTTATTATTTAAATAAGCAAGCATTATGTGAAATAATTTTTAAAGCGTCTTCCTTTTTAACAATAAGTTCTTAATACCATCCATAAACACTGCTCACAAATATTAGGTGATTTTAACAAATGATATATATTTAAATTTTAACTTTAAGCACATATATCATATATAATATATTAGAGTGATATTATAATTATTATATATATTTACAAGTGATATTATTTCATTATTATTTAAAATGTTGGTATTATTAATAATAATGAACATTTATTATAGTGATAGTATTTATTATGTTTTAAAATGTGACATTATTATTATTATTATATTTTTGCAAATCATTATTATTATTATTTTTTAATGTAATAATAATAATCATTATTATTATAATTATTATTAATACTATGTGATTATGGTCATAATAATAATAAATAAAAATAATAATAATAATAATAAACATTAGACTGATATTATTTATTATATTTTTCAATGTTACTTTTTATTATTATTATTGTTTTTGTTGTTATTATTATTGTTATTGTTATTATTATTATTACTATTATTAATATGATTATATGTTTTAAAGTATTTTGACTGAAAAATCATACACTGTGATGAACAAATTACAATATATGTAACTATAGAACTTTAAATTCGGAGGGAATTATTCTGTTCCTATATATTTTACATTATAAGTCCAGTTGCTTTCAATCAATAAAGTTTAGAAATGGCATAAACAAGGAAATGACTTTAAGATTGTAAGATGTAAGCTACACTCTTTAGAGATCTGTGTAAATGAAGTGACAGGATCATAAGCTCACCTGAGATGATTAGTAAAGCTCTGAGGGAGATTATGGACCACATGCTGCTCTTCTTTTATTCAATTCCAAATCCAATGTGCAGTTGTTAGCTCAGAATGTAAAGCTATGCATGTGGTAGCATTTAGGACAGAGTTTTAAGAGTTTAGTTACAGCTCACACCTCTCACTCTCTCTCTCCTTTCCCTCCCTCTCCCTCCCTCTCTGTAATCTCGTTCTTCTTATTGATCAGATGTAACGACTGCCAGCCCCCCAGACAGTGTACAAAGCTGTGAAAAAAACAAAAAAACAAAAACCTAATCCTAATATTGAGAATACAGAGAAATATTTTCACTGTATTTAATGCCTGCACAATCTGAGACATTATTATGTAACAATTGTGGTAATAATATTCAAAATACTATACAAAATACTTGTTCAATAAATAAATAGAGAAGCTAAAATACCAAGCACACAAGCGTTTCTATTGGGATTTTATTTTGAATTTTTTAAAATGCAATTACAGTACAGAAGCAGCTTGAGGGACCCACATAAATTAATCAAATTAAAAAGCATAGAAAAGAAGTTATAAAAGAAAGAAGTTATAAAAGACAAAAACACTTTCTGTTTTATTAAATATTTGACTTAAAATATTTACCAAGCTCAAAGCTAACCAAAAAGGGGATCCTAAATTCCTAAACCCTAATAAATTTGTAAATGAAACAACTAAATATATATAATATATATAATAATATATCCAAAATATCCAAACCTGAAACAAAAACCATAATTAAGTGACAATAAAATATACTAAAAGATAGACCAAAAGTGAAACCTAAAATGAACTTAAAACGCACAAAAAACCCCACTAACATTTATAAACACACATGAGAATAATATAATATAATAAGAACTAAAGCCTAAAATATTACCTCATATGTTTAAAAAACTAATTAGCTGAATCATCACTTAAAATAATAATTAATAAAAATAAAAACATTAATAAAATACAAATAAAACTTAATATAAATTAAAACAAAAAAACAATATCTAGCATACCTAAACAAAAAACCCTAATATTAAATAAAACAACAAAATACATACCAAAATTTTAAAAAATTCATAAACTGACAGGAATAGAAAAAAGAAAAAAAGCACAGTAGTTTTAACCTGAAGAAAAAAAAACTTTCTAAATACAAAATATAAAATAATTCACTTAATTTAACTTATAATTTAAAGTACAATATACTTATTTAATTTGACATTTTTCTAGATTTTTTGGCTGAATTTTATTTTCCCAGAATAAATAAAACAAGCTACGATAAATCTCCCATTTTAAAAATAAACTAAAGCAATCAAAACCAATACAAACTACACTAAAACGTCACTAAAAGCTAAATCATAATTAAAGATGGTGTAAAAATGTTCTGAAATGTATATAGTTGTAATGTATTTGGTTGAACATTAAACATTAAGCTCAGAATCAGTTATTAAAACATCTTTTTAATGAATGCACTCAGGAATCAAGCAGCTTATAAACAGGTCATTAGGGGCACATTTTTATTCTCTTGCATGCTAACTCTGGGTTTCTCTGTGGGAATAGAAAGTCCATCACACTGCTGTGTACTTCTAATGCTTTCTTCAAACATCGCTGCTTCAGAGGATTTATTAAAAGACCACATATCGAGCTGGATTTCTGGAATAAAAGAGTTGAAATACGGTTAAAAGTACTTGAACAATGATAGGATGTTAGTCTAACACCCGTGACGTGCCCAGTAGACGGTTTTAAATGATGTTACCCTGCAGCTTCCAGACTTCATGTCATGTCATGTGCACGTCACCAGTGCAGCCTGTTTTCCACTTGTTGTTGTTTAAGCTCTTTGTGTATTTTAGTCCTGTGCTGATACCCCAGCCATCCCTATACTGTATAAATGGTCCAAATACTTTTGAACTGAATTAAATATATTCATTTAGCCTTTTTAAGTGGATTAATAGTCTTATTTTTGAATTCACATCCACACACGCTCACATATTTACACTCAAGCAATTTGCAATGGTGGTATGATTTGTTCCATGCAATTTAATTCCTTTCTAATATCAGAAAATATATTTCAGTGTGTGTGTGTGTGAGTGTGTGTGTGTGTGTGTGTGTGTTGGAGCATCTCAGAGTCAGACATTTACCTCTTTAATCTTCTTTGAGAGTGAAGGCATAATTTTCCTGACCAACCTCATGCACTTCAGACACGTCTTTCTCTGAAATCAAATGAAAATTACAATTTTTGGTATATATATATATATATATATATATATACAAGAAGGTCCCGGGTTCAATCCGAGGGTGGAGCGGCCTGGGTCCTTTCTGTGTGGAGTCTGCATGTCCTCCCCGTGTCTGCATGGGTTTACTCCGGGTACTTCAGTTTCCACCCACAGTCCAAAAACATGCGTGTTAGGTTAATTGGTGTCTCTAAAATAAAGTGCCCCTTAGTGTGTGGCTGTTTGTGAATTGACGCCCCGTCTGGGGTTATTCCTGCCCTTGCGCCCAGAGTTGCTGGGTGGGCGCCGGCTGGCCCGCGATCCCGCGTGGATTAAGCGGAAGATAATGAATAAATGAACATTGATATGAAAAATATTAATTCACTGTAATGTCAAACACAGAGTCCTTTCAGACCTCAATTAACAATAAACATAATCCTAAAGAAAATGCATTTGGTTCAATAAGTGGTTCAGGTCATCACCTAATCAGTAACTCATTAAGTAAAATCAGGGGTGTGTGTGTGTGTGTGGATACTGGAATAGAATTGCTGGTGCACATGTAGAAATGTTGATTTTAAGAATACTTGGAGTGCTATCTGAGTTTTTTTTTCCAGAGCTGCAGTTATTTA
>JAVSBV010183653.1:0-13081 GCA_033117975.1 Parotocinclus spilosoma | reverse complement strand
TAATATAATATTGTAAAGCTGCTTTGAGACAATGCACCATTGTAAAAAGCGCTATATAAATAAATTTGAATTGAATTGAAATGAATATAGAAGCTGTCCTGAAATAGTGATCAAACATAGTATTGTATTACTTTTGTTTGACCTTTTTGACTTGAATTTTGACCTTCTAATAAAACATCAACCCCAATTAATATGTTTTGCTTTCAGCCATGTGTGAAAAACATATTTAAATGGCAACACAAAATCAATTCCATTACATTTGGCAGTTGCCTTTTTCCAAAGCCGATCATAAATGAGCAAGTGAGGGTTTAATGGCCTTTTTCATTGGCCGAGCCAAGATTTAAACTCATGACCTTCTGATTTGTAGTCCAGAGCCTTAACGCTTAGGCCAATTCCATCCACAATAAGTACGCAAGAATCCTATATTTTTCTGGTGATGACTAGCTGTATTGTGATAAAAGGTATGTAGTAGTTTATGTCAGACTCTGAAGCAGATATGAGTTTTAACTATAAGGATTCTGATTATACATCATGCTCCATAACACTGAACTGTGGATTTTCCTCCAAGACCCGCTTTTGGATATGTGTTTGTTCTGGCGTTATCACAGTAATGCATTTCCAGGTAACTGCTTTAAAGAATAAAAACATTATAGACTTTCTTCATCTGGTGGTGCGATAAGCAATGGCATCTTATGACATCATGATGCGAAGATAGTGATGAACCGCCCTTCCTTTTTAAGCTAACTGAAAAAGTAACATTAGGCAATCTTTCCAGTTATTGTACTGTGTACATGATTAGTCTTGATCCACCTATTTTGGCAGAAGTCACCTGACACTGAGACTTAATAGGCTGAAATATACTGTTTACATTTATGTCATTAATATGGATTTAGCAGACGCCCTTATCCAGAGCGACTTACAATTAATACAGTCTTACAATCCAAGCAATTGTGGGTTAAGGGCCTTGCTCAGGGACCCAATTGTGGCAGAGATGGGATATGAACTCTGGACCTCCTGGTCCATAGTCCAGTACCTTATCCACTAGGCCACCACAGTCTCATGTTTACAACTGCACATTTAAACTATACTCGAGTGTGGAAATACAACAACACAATCAGAAACCACCAGCAATTTCAAAAACACAACAACATATTCACAAAACCCAATACAATTAATCAGAGCAGGACAAGGAAAAAAAAGGTTCTGAATGATGTGCACCTGCTGGGTTACTGATAGTACTGATGATAACATTCTGTTTCCATGAACCTGAATATGAGAGGTAACGTAGTTGCACAGTCGTTGTACAGCTCCTGAACATTTACATGTGCTTCCCTTATTTGCATGAGCTAACTTCCGCATTTATTATTAAATTTAAAATCTAATTTAATCATGGATATAAGTAAGTAAAAACACACCGTAAAGAGGCTGTGTTGTCCTTCACCCTCCATAATGAACCTGTTTGTTTTTATTGCCAATCCATTAATTAGTTATGCACAATAACCACAAGTACCACTACAGTCTAGTAGTTTTTTTTATGTATACTGCTTGCAAAGATTAGGGGATTTTGATTTTAATTTTTTGTGAGCATTGTATTTCATTAAAAATCACAGAATCCGGCCCAAACGCTTATGAACGTGTTACTGATTAAATTATATCCTCTTGTGATCTTTAATATATTTCAACGTTTATTTGGATATTTTCTGCACCCTGCATATGATTATAGGTTCATTTCTGTGATGCTGGGTTTATATTTTGTACCGTGAAATGCAGTATAATTTTGGCGACATGAATCTAACGCCTGCCAAAATTACACTCCCCTTTGATCTTTCTGTAGCTACAATCATATGCGGTCTAATGATGTGGTTTTTTTAATAAAACACATTACATCTCCTAAGTGTCACAATGGTTTTTGGTGGGATTTGTGCTACTCGGGGTATTTGCTGTAAAAATAAACTAAACACGTATCAATATTTAACACAAACATTTTAGTCAATCTAGTTTTAATATGCCTGCTTTATGATGATGACTTGCAAGTTTGGGTGGAGGTCTGGGTTTAGATTATGGGTGACTTTTTGCGGAGTTCAGACCCAATAATACAGGAGGGGAAGGAACGACGTCCAGGGAAAAAGAGGGGGAATCAAGGCGGCTAACAGTTTGTAGGATTTGCATTTATATTGTGTAAATTTTACATCAGATTTAACATTCATATGAATATACATTAATAAGTGAATGTGCATGGATTATCCTTTCTCATGTTCAGGTTAGCAGAATCAGAATGCAACCCAACAGGAGAACATCGTTAACCTTTTACCTTTTACCTTTATCTTAATGGTGTGGTGGTTCCTGATTGTGATTTCAATTTTTGTATTTGCTGTTGTGTTTTCAGATTTGCTTTTTTCATGTTGTTGTTTTTTTAATTTGCTGTTGTGTTTCCATTTTTTCCATTTGTTTGTTTTTTTTTTTTGCTTCCAGGCTTCTGTACAATTAGCTATTTAGTACATCTAATGCAATCAAAAAGCTTTTAAAGCTACTTGGTCGAAAGGTTCTCAGATTTAGAGATCTATTTTTGAGATTTAGGGAGGGGACATACCCACAAACCCTTTCTTTAATGTTTTCGAAATCTCTGTCATTGTGTAATGTTGCTTTTTTCCCCAAATAGTGTGTCTGCCATTTGTATTATTGAATCAGTTTAGCCCAGGAGCATGTTGGGTTTTTCATCTGCATTGAGTTCAGTTCATCAAAAAGCAGCTTTATGCAGTTTTTTTTTATCTCAAGCTATTTTGTATCTTTATAGTTTATAGATGTGAAAAGAGCACTGTCAAAAACACAGAGCTCTAAATCTGCACTATTAAATGAAGAAGAATACTTTTCCCCAGACTTAAATCAGTCATTGCAATGAGCTTTAGCCTTCAGTACATTTTTTCCCTTATGACTGTACAAATCCAATATCTCCATAATGCAAATATGACAAGTAATATAAAAATACTTTGTTTGTCATGTTTGGTATTATATGTATGTACAAGCTACATATTTAAGCTTGTGTTTTCTTTTTTCCATCATTTCAAGCTACAGTGAATCCTCAAACTTATATGCTGTGAGCATAGAATAAAATGTCAGAGAGGCAGAGGTTAGGCCATAGAGCTTATTTTGAGCATGAGCAGATTTAAACAACTGCAATTAAATAAAGAGAGAGGGTGGGGGGAGTTAAGAAGCATTATAATGAGCGTCCTATGAGCAGTACAGCAATATTGATCCCTTAGTGAGCAAGATCGATTCTGGAACCTTTTGGAAAGAAGGGCTTAGGTGTGTAAAATCACACTCAAACTTAATAACACTGGCGGGATTTACCTCCAGCATTACCAGAAACGGAACTTCATTTGTCACATGACCAAGAGAACCTGCTTACCTGTTTTCCTTTAGTAAACATACATTCTGTCTGTATTTACATGGTTCAGCGAGGGGTCTCTGTAAATCAATCAAGTGCCTGCAGTCTGGTTTATCAGTTCATCTGTAAGCACACACACGTTTGAATTAATAAGAAATACTAGCTATAATCTAGGCACAATTACCATATTGGATGCACTTCTCCCAAGCCTGAGACTGCATTAGACGGGAAACTGTTACGCTCAAGGCATGTTTTTGTGAAGTTTTGAACTAGATATATTGAGCCCTGCATCCCACAGGCTTTTCTGTTTCATTTGCTTCAGTTTCGCCTGCTGAAACGCATTATATATTAACAGGGCTCTGTTTTTTAAGTAATGTTCTCTATTCAGTTTTTAAATAAATATTAAGTTGAGAATTCTGACGTCATTTTTTTTTCAGTTTGGGTCTGCTTGATGAAGTCATACCTACTTTGTATGTAAGCTTAGTTAAATTAAAGGTGAAAATGCTCTGATACTAATAAACTCTCCAAGTTTGATGACTCATTTTGTTTATGCCATGGACAATTTAGATGTTTATACAGAATTTCTGCACTTGTGCTACTAAGTTTGTGGACACCCAAAAACATATTCAAAACATGGGTATTGGTGTGGAGTTTATGGATTTTTTTTTCCAAAACAGTAAGAAAATGTGCCAAATTTTTAGGTATAAAGAGATAAGGGATCTTTCTATTATCGTTTCATTCATTTTCTTTCTATTTCAGCTTCAAAAGTAATCATTTTAGTCTATTATATGTAAAAGCTAAACGGCTTGATGTACTAAAGCAAACCCAAACCCAACCTGAGTTCTTAAGAAGGTAGTAACTTTAGGCTCCTGCAGATGGTGTTGCATGAGAATGGTTGAGATATAAATGCCTGTAGGGTATGTGATGGGATTCACAGTTTTCAAAGAGGTGGTACAGTTTTTCCACGTGTTTATAAACAGATCTCAAATCAGATGTTAATTCTTGTCAATGAGATTGACACGTACGGTTTTATGAGTCTACCGGCCATGCCAAGAACCCCGTAAATTCTCATTAGAATTCATGGAGGTATTGCACTCTACTAGGTATATTTCAGTAACAGGTGGCTATTTTTATGAACGTGTTACAAGTGAGTGTCAGTGGCAAAACAGTGCACAATATTTAGAAGGGATATCCACAATTTTGGCTATATTTTTATTCCGTTGATGCAGCCATTAAAGACATGAACAAGCATAAATAGAGATTTTCACACATACAAATATATGACTAACAGAATGTCTATTAATGAGTACATACTAATTATTTAGTAGCCCTGTTAATTAAACTGAATTATGTAATAAGACTGCACATGCTGGTTTGTTGCCTGCACCCAGACTGATTGCTGATGTAACAATAATTGTTCATGTTGTGTATAATTTTTAGCTTTTACCGGAATTTCAGCACAATAATGCCTCACTTTATTTATTTAAACTGAACATGTTTATCCTGAAAATGTTATTTACATACAATTTTCAGTACTCTTTGCATTTCTAGTCAATTGCAAAACAATCCGTAACATTTATCTGCAAAATGTCTAATGATTGTAAAATTCGACTGCATCTGCAATGATTAGTACTGTTCATTTGGGAGTTTTTTAATCAGTACCATTATTTACTACAACCTGATTGAGGAGTTATCTCATGGCAGAAAAAAAATATGGGAATAACTTTTAGTTGAGCTAAACAGCCTGTAGCTAAGCCTCTAGGCTGTGTGTAGGTGTACTGTGCTGTATATATGAGAATAGGAGTGTATGAGAGTTGCTATTTCCTTGCACTACAGCTATTCTTGCACGGTATTCCAGTATTGATTCTTATTCTGTGATGTTGTCTATCTTTTAAATAGACCATGTACGGTCTGACGAATAAAACTAGCAGCATTTCAGAAATCCTTTTTTACACCACCGTCTTGCTCTAATGCTTCTGGAACATTGTTTTAATGTGAAAGTTGCATTCGCACAGCAGGCAGCACATGCCTCTAAATGGAGAATGAGGTGGAGCACCGCAGTCATATTCCGTTAGCAACTGCGTGTGGGTGAGCGAAGTTGCAATACCATGACAAATGGAGAAAATAGGAAACGCACAAAAACCAGGGAAGGAAAAGAGGGGGTTTGTCATGGAGGGCATCATTTTTAGTGGCAAACACGGAGAGTTCCAGCTGTGAAACCTTTTTTTGTTCTGTTGTGATGGTTGGAAACGAATGCGTGAAATAGGGTCACAGCCATCATGTTGTATTGCCAACCGAGTATCTTGGGGTTAAGTGTCCTGCTCAAGGGCACCTGCAGGGAAAAGAAAAGTAAAGACATTACATGCTGCAGCTCAAATCAAAAGCACATTGTGTTCACCCCTAGATTACAACCAGTGAACAACCAGGGCAAGACTCCAGCAACTGGATCAGAGAGTTCTGCTGGCTAATCTGGAACTATTTTCCACCAGAGACAGATCTTGGATTAATCAAAGCCAAAATGCTCCTGGAACAGAATCTAGAATTAATAATGTCAAGGATTCTACGTTTTTATATGAACAGGTAATCAGTATGTGCATCGTGCACCTTGAACATTTTGTAAGTCACCCTTTTAGTGCTTGGGCCAAATTACTACGTGTACATGAAGTCACGCTCCAAGTTAGACCAGTGGTCTAAAATGGTTAGAACCAAATTTGAATTTTATCTTCACAGACACAGTTAGCTCTGTCTAAAAAGAAGTAAGGCATTTTAAGTGATCATCTGTGGTATGATTCAGTGGTGTATCCTTTTTCTTCAACAGCTGTGACAACCACATTTAACAACCTTATTACATTCTGTAAAACAGGTCACTAACTGAAATGGACAGTGACCCCACATTACACTAGCCACATAGTATTTTTTACTACTATCCTATACTATAAAGGGTATTTCAACTAGATAAATGTGTGCAAATAAAACGGAAATACATCAGAGATACCACTGAAACATGAATGGACTACATCTACACAGCATCTCCGATATCACTGTCTTTTTTGTTTATGAAAATTCATAATCATTATAGAAAATATAGTAATGTTTCTGTCTAGAGGAAAGGATGACACTTGAAAGGAGTATGCAATGCACCTGATAGTTCTCTTTTCATTGCCAGATGAAACTCTGATGAAAGACTGAATGTGAATCAATTTCTATACTGTAGTTCTAGGTTAGAGTGAACATACTGGTAGGGTATGGACAAATAAAGGAGTATCACTTGCAGCTTTGTTACAAATAATTTGGAAGGTCATACAGTTAAGTTAAGAGAAGTCTTTAGTCCCGAACAGCCATCTGAAAGGGATTTTTGAAGGTGGGGTGACTGTATTGGAACCAAGAATTAATACTCTGAAGAAATCAGTGGGATACTGAATGGTTTACTAACTGTATTAACAGTTAACTGTATCTAACTGTATACTAACTGTACTAACTGTAAATGTAGCTTGTGCAACTTGTATCAAATCCCAAGTTTTGGCAATAGATGGTGGAAATGCTGACCGGCTTCTGAACAGGATTACTGATTCCCCTGACAGAGAGAGCTCCAACCCCAGAGTCAGTAAAAACTGGAACCAAAGAGCCACCACTGAGCTACGCTTTTAAACCTCAGCTGCTCAGCTTTGCTGCCACTGTAGATCAATTTTAAGTCACTTTGGATAAAAGCTTCTGCCAAATGAATAAATGCATTGTCATGTGAAGCTGAGGTTGGTCCATAAATTGAGGCTCTGTGCTGCACTTCTCCTGAAAGGTAGATGTTTAGTTGTTAGGCAGAAGGTTACGGAAATAGACAGCCTAATAATGCATGATGGATTAGGAAAGAGGGCTTGCTGGTTAATGGTCACTTGCGTACAATCATGTTTCTGCCAGATCTGTCGGTCTTCTTTTGCTTTGTTATGGAGACGTACGGACATTCCAGTGGAGTTTGGGCCCAGATGGAAAGCTTGAGAAAGTTCTAAGGAGGAAAGGCCGGTACTTTTGCAGATCAGGTACTATTTGGGCAGTGGATCTTTCTCAGCATCACAGTGGCACTTATTGGTGTCATGGTAATGGGTGTTGAGCAGTTATGAGTGGTCAGACACAGCAGTGCTACTGGGCTTATGTGGACTGCTTTGGACTGGAACTTTCAGCTGATTTAGTAATAAATCCAGGTTCTGCTTGAGGTCTGATGACGATTGTGCTTGAGTATAGAGGCCTCAATCATACCTTTGTTCTGGAGCAACACTGCTCCAACTGCTGGTGTTTTGATCTGGAGAGTCATCAAATAAGTCACCACAGGAATTTCTCAGCCAGCTTGTAACACTACATTGGCCTGCTTAGTTGCCAGATTTATCACCAATCAAGCATTTAGGCCCAACCTCAGCATCTGTCGGCAAATGTGCCACAGGATACCATGCAGAACCTGTATGCTTCCATGCCCAACCATATCTCATCTTGTATTCAGGTAAGATGCAGCCTAACTGGGTATTAGATCATCTTTTAATGGTACAGTGTTCCTCATTTAATCTTTTCCTTTCACCCTAAAACTGTGATCACTTACATATATCACCGTTTTACTAACACACAAAGTTTTATTAAATTTAAACAACTTATTCTTGGTGACTCTTTTTCTGTCAGTTAGTGTCTGTGGGTGCATAATGTATTTGTCAATGAGTATACTACTATACTAATGCAAGGGTCAACTTTGTTGTTAAAAAAGGGCGAGGTCTGGTTGCTTTATTGATGAAAAGTGTCAGGGTTTGAAAACTTTACTGATTTGATTTCAGGTTTTCCTAAAAAAAATTTGGCAAAAAGGTTCAAATTGATTATGCTGATGTGACTCCAGACCACTAAGGGTTAAAAGTCTGATTCGATGTTAATTAATGAATTCGCGGTGCACTGCTAGAGCTTCATTTAACCGACAAACAAGCTCTTTTGATTAAACCTCATTAGTTACCTTTCATGATATCAATCCAGTTACATCCTGGAGGGGAGAGTGTAAATAATGGATGAGAAGAGTGTGTGCATCAGTGAGTGTGTGTGTTTCTCAGGACTCTTTTGTTGGATTGAAGTCCCATGGTGTTCCCCTTTTTGACCTTCCCAGTCAAAACTGTCTGATGTCTGACTTCCCTTGTGTATTCTTCACTACTAAATAATTACCTGGACGGGGAGGCAGTTAAACACACTTGCTCTCTCACACACATCCCCACCCAGGTGACCCAGTCATTTAAGGTGAATTCCCTAATCACACTCATTTCCTGATCTCACAGGGATGCAATTAAAGACCTTGCCCTGCCCTTTCTCCTCGGTGCTCTTCAGGCGAATCGCATCATCTAAAGTAATCACATTTATCTAGCATGGCTTAAAACAACTGGGCCTGCACACTGTCTGTGAATCACTTAATGTACTTATGAGGCTTACGAGTGCTTATGTGTTTACTCAGTATGTGTTATGGGATTATTCGTTTACCCAGTTAGACTGGGACTCCAAGAACTGCACGATTATCATTTACTATGGATATTAAATGCACAATATTCTAAGCACCGGTTGAATTACTGCATGGCTTTCATGCAAAATTAAGTGTAATTATCTTTGCAGAAGAACAAGGTCCTTGAAACCCCTAGGAGGTCAGGACTCTAGCAGAAGGCGCTAATAGAATGGGACAGGACTTGCTCAAAAAGAGGCTGAATTGGAGTGAAACTGAGCTCATGAGACAGACCCAGTGGGACTGTCTCTACCTCCTGATGTCTACGTGGATGTATAAATGTCCTGCAGGCATACCGCACTGGGCCTGAGGGACAACGGCAGAGTCTGTGTTCTGACAAAATGTGATAAGCACTGTATATCACGGGGCAGTGGTAGGTAACAACACATGATAATCCTTTTTTTACTTGACCAGCTCTTTACAGCCACATAAATCTAGAGTTAAAAGACAGATTTCTACTTCCTGTTTATATAATTTGTGTTTTAGATGGTAGTAACTTCATACTCATGCAGATGGCGTTGCAAAAGGATAATCGGACTATAAACAATTGTTCTGTGTGTGGTGGGATACATAGATTGCGAAGAGGTGGTACAGTTCAATGCATGCCCCACTCGATGTGTGGAAAATGAAGCACAAAGCAAAGGTTAATTATTGGCAAAAAATAAGTGATTGCATTTGCGGTGCTAAAGGCCATAGTGTGAAGGAAGTAGCTAAATTATGCAGCTGTATTGTCAAGTCTGCCAACTAAGAGCACTTCAAGAGCAAGGTGTGTTATAGTCTGCAATGTTGTTTGCCTTTTCTATACTGTCCCAGCTATTTCTGTTTTGGGGTTGTATATACTAGGTATTCGTTTAACGTGCATAAACAGTTTTTAAAACTGGTTGTTTTATCCTATCATATAATTTTTACACAATCGTTAAATATTAATCTAACCTTTTAGTTCACTCTATACATTAGTGTATCACTCTTTTTGTTCTGCTCTAATCTTTGAGTGCACAGGCAAAAACCTTAGCATACAGTTTGATGTTGGATTTTTTTCGTCTAGTAATGCAGTTCCAGTGCCTCTCAAGCAGGTTTTTCTCAAGCAAGTTGCAATTACAGCAAAAAGGGATGAATCGTCATCTCCCTCAGGCACAGTAAATGGTGTTTTCACGTAATGCATGACCCGACCGGAAGACACTAACAGCACTCAAACTCAGGCCTCTATGATGCTGCGTATTAGACTGCTCAAGTGAGCAACAATCCATACTAATAATCTGCAACAGGGGTAGCGAATGCATAATCTGTTTGACCGCTTCTTCAATATAGTATTTTAAATATGGGATTTTTGTAAATCAACCATAGGTTGTTTGTTTGTTTGTTTCTATTTTGCTGATTGAGACATTTCTTGCACAAAACTGGAAGGAACCCCTTGTGTAAAGTGAAAAAGCCTGTCGACAAGCCTGTATTGTGCTGTACAATCACGGTTTTGATGCAGCATGTTGAGAAAACTACAAGCGATTGTCAGAGAGTACAGGCATCGTGGTGTGTAATGGTCTTAATGGCCAGGGATACTTCTTTGGGAGTTGAAGATCACTGGGCTGAAAATGGAAACCCAGTGCATACTGTGGACCAGGTGCAGTTTGGAGCTATTAGTTGTTAATGAGCTGCAGGAAAATCGAGAGTTGCCTGATATTACAGTGTTTCCTTATCTCAGCGTTTACAATGGCAGCCGTGTAGCTGTCAGCAAGCACTGTGGTGTGTGTGTGAGACACGATGCTGACAGTTTAACTTCTAATCTTTGTCAGCTTCCTGTCTGTCTGCTATACTCTCTCAAACACACACGCACCCTCATTCACATTACCATACTCACAGCTAGCGTGTCTTCCGTCTGTACAACCTGCATTAATGCCATGAATTTATTTTCTCTGTATCACCCTTGCTTGTTCTCTTCCATTCTTCAGCTTCCTATTTGCCTGACAGCCCCAATCCATGACCTTTAGAAAGTAACTTATCAAACCTGAATCTGGCCTTCATTTGGAATTTCAATAAGAGAATTTGTCTTTTCAAAAGTATGTCAAATTTGACACTTGGTGACATTCTCACATTCTCAGCAGCCTTTGTGTCATGACATTAAACATACACTAAACAGACAAAGGTATTGGCACACCTACGCATTACACCTACGGGAGCTTTTATTACTACATCCCATTCGAAATGTTAAATGAAGAGTTGGACCTCCCTTTGCAGCTATAACAGCCTTCACTCTTCTGGGAAGGCTTTCTACAAGATTTTGGAGTGTATCTGTGGGATTTTTTTTTTTGGTCATTGATCCAGAAGTGTGTTTGTAAGGTCAGACACTGATGTTGGACAAGAGCATGGCTCACAAGCTCATTTCTAGTTTGTCCCGAAGGTGTGGAAGTTGCTATGTCATTCAAGTTATTCCACAGCAAACATACCCAGCCATGTGTTTATGGATCTTGATTTGTGTACTGGGGCACAGTCATGCTGAAACAGAAAATGGCCTTCCCCAATTTTGGGGGGGAAATCCTATGATAGAGCATACCATTTGAAGACCATACCATACCCACCAAGTTGGAAGCACACCATTTTCCAAAATGATTGATTTTCTCTGAATGGAAATAAATTCCCGAAAAACAACCCATAGCATTATCCGTCTTCTATCATACTTTACAGGACCAAGCAAGTTAAAATTCTCCTGGCATTTGACTCATCCATCAGACTGCCAGATATGCTTTACATAACTACTTTAGACACTTCTCTTTGTGATTGGTCATACTGTATGCGGGTGGCATGTAGCAGCGTGACCATTGAAACCCATGCCATGAAGCTCCAGGTTTACAGTTTTTGTTCTGGTTTTATTGCCAGAGGTTTGGATCTCGTTTTGGGACTAGCAGTTAAGGTATTGGACTATGGATCAGCAGGTCCTTTGCTGGTTCAAATCCCATGCCCTCTAATCTGCCATTGTTTGATACTTGAGCAGGACCCTTAACCCACAATTGCTAAGATTTTATCAGTTGCAGGTCGCTCTGTGATACGCTCAGTTGCCTGCTCTTAGTTGACAGGAGTAGCACCTGGGTGTGGTCTTCTGCTACTGTAGCCTATCTGCTTTAAGATTTGATGCTCTTCTGAATACCTTTGTTGGTATGGCCATTTTCTCTGTAGATCCCAGTAGATCATCAGTTTCTGAAAAAAGCCAGTCTAGCACCAACAACCATGCCACTTTTAAAGTCACCTCAGTTACATTCTGATGCTCGGTTTGAATCTCAGCAGGTGTTCTTCACCATGTGTATATACCTTAATGCATTGGGTTGCTACCATTTGATTAGATTGATTGGCTGATAAGATCTTTACAGTAGTTAAAGAGCATTTAAATAGTTGTACCTAATAAAGTGGCCAGTGAGTGTATAGATTATCGACCAGAATTGTTGACTGTTGTTTCATCAGTGAATTAGGTTAATCTCACCAAAAAACCCAGCATAGAATACATGTAAAACTAACATCCCATCTTCATTACGACTACTTCGTTGCCAAATGAATGCAGAATCCACGTTTGGATCTGGTTCTGTGTAATGTACTGCAACAGATTTCTAATAGCACTGCATTCAGCAATTCTTCTTAGCTCTTCTTTTTCTTCTGCATGCACCACACGTTTCTCGCTACACTCAGCATATTAAAGTTATACTCACACTGACTCACACACCTTGAAAATGTACAAGATGAGTTCTTCAAATAAATTGTAGTTCACAAATCAGGTTGATTTTCTTTCATTATACAGAGCTTCCCAGAAAACGTCCTGTAATAGAATCAGAGAGGCTGATGGATAGTGTTATGTGAAAAGTAAAGAAATTGACTTTGGTGCCTGTGTATGCAAATTAAACTGTGTAAATTCAGTTATGGCTAATAAATCAGTGTGCAAATCGAGGAAGCTATGTTTTATATTACCTTACTTTACATATGGACTTTCTTGTAATGATAATATATGTACGTGCAAATGACAATATTGGAGCAAAAGGATACATTTATTGTGGAAAACTGTACAATCAATAGGAGGCCCTGGGACCCTGTTAGGCCACCTCTAGCATGAATACAGGATAAGATCCAGTTCTGGCATGTCCTGCACATGTCACTGAGTTGTTAGTGTCCATCATATCATTACGAAGGGTGATTGACTGTGGTATGTGAGGGCT
>JAVSBV010183642.1:0-13082 GCA_033117975.1 Parotocinclus spilosoma | reverse complement strand
GTGTATTTATATGCATGCGTGCATGGATGGATTCATGAACGTGGGTGTGTATAGCTGAATAAATGTGGCATGATCGTTGTATGTAAGAATGAATGGATGTAGAGACAGAGTTATTCTCTCAGAGAAGACATGGTATTAAAGTGTTTTACCTTTGCTGACTATATGTTTGACTCAGTTTGTCTAAAAGTGTTAACTGATTTGTGTTTGTGTTTTTAGGATACACGTTTTAAAGTTTAAGATGAGCAAACATTAAAAAAAATATTTATTATTTTTCGTTGATTTCCTTTATTTGAAGTGTACCCACAATTCTGCAATGGACCATAGAAATCAATTCGTGTCTTATTCAGTTTATTGAGCACTGATAGCTTAAGAACACACTTGCGTGAAGTTAAATCATCGTAACGCACGAGATCTCTTGCTTTATTTTACACTCGGCTGTTTTAGGAGTTAGGGAACAAGGACTACGCAGCAGGACACAGATTTGGACGCAGCCAAAGTTTTCCGGTAAGCAGCCGGTGCTTGCGGAATAGGAGTGTTATTGAGAGCTGTGCAGTCAGCCAGAGCGGGCGGAGTCGGAAACGGGATAAGGCCGCAGCAGTGTGGTGTGGTGGAGCTGTGCGCCTGGGGTGCTGAGAGCCAAGCAGCCGCAATCAACTGGCTTTTCCCGCAACCGAGCACCATCAACACTCGGCCAGTCCTTTATCCTCCTTCAATCTGAAACGGACGATCACAAAGGAGTCGGCGTTATCATTTCTTCCGCGCAGACTCGCTAAGGCCCCTTGTCCAAACCTTGTCTTGTCGTATACAGATCTTCCAAGCAGCAACGCGGGGAATCTCTCTCTCTCTTTCTCGCTCCCTTCTGCTACCATCTGTTCCTCGGAAAATGGACGGTTTCGCCGGCAGTTTAGGTGAGTGAACGCATCGGCCTTAAACATGCTCTTGCTTATGTCTATTAATAGAAATGCTGAATTTAGACCAGCAGCGCGAATGCATGCGTGGATTTAGCTTTAGTGTACGCGCGTTAACAGTGCGTTCCGTCTGCACCAACGTTTTATATATGCGGCTTGGCATTTCGTTCTGAAGCGTCTTCCAGCTGATCGAGCTTCTCTTGACATTACTGACGAATGTTCAGTTTCTTTTTCGTTGTTTATTTCCGTTGTAGCTCCTGACAAGCTACAGAACGCAGTGTGGCTCGCTGCTGCTTTAATAAATAGATATAAACACAACAGGACAGTTTATACAACGCTGTATTAGTTCTGGGAACTGTCCAGGAGAGCTCTGCGGGTCATTTGTTTACAGCTATCCACTACGCAGTCTAGACTTGCACCAGTTTTTACGCTTCTTATAACAGTAGAGCAGGGACGATCAGATCTAAAGGTTGTCAGTCAGTCTGATTGACAAGTGTCACTTGCCATAAACAGAAGTTCTCCTTTACTCCATGTGTTAATTTGTGTGATTTGTGTATAACAGACATACACTATATTGCCTTGACCCACACATATGCTTAAGTGGCATCCCATTCCTAATCCATAGCGTTCAATATGACGTTGGTCAATATGACCCTTTGCAGCTAGAACAGCTTCAACTCTTCTGGGAAGGCTGTCCACAAGGTTTAGGAGTGTGTTTAAGGGGATTTTTGACCATTCTTATAGAAGCGCATTTATGAGGTCACATACTGATGTTGGACGAGAAGGCCTGGCTTTCAGTCTCTGCTCTAATTCATCCCTAAGGTGTTCTATCACGTTGAGGTCAGGACTCTGTGCAGGCCAGTCAAGTTCATCCACACCATACTCTGTCTTTATGAACCTTTTTGCTCTGGTGCACAGTCATGTTGGAAGAGGAAGAGGCCAGCTCCAAACTGTTCCCACAAAGTTGGGAGCATGGAATTGTCCAAAATGTCCAAAATGAGTTCCTTTCACTGGAACTAAGGGGCCAAGCCCAGCTCCCAAAAAACAACCCCACACCATAATCCTCCCATCACCAAACTTTAGACTTGGCACAATGCAGTCAGACAAGTACCGTTCTCCTGGCAACTGCCAAACCCAGACTCGTCCATCAGATGGAGAAGCGCAATTCGTCACTCCAGAGAACGCACCTCCACTGCTCTAGAGTCCAGTGGTGGCATGCTTTACACCACTGCATCCGACGCTTAGCATTGCATTTGGTGATATATGGCTTGGATGCATCTGCTCGACTATGAAGACCTATTCCATGAAGCTCTCTGTGCACTGTTCTTGAGCTAATCCAAAGGCCACATGAGGTTTGTGGGTCTGTAGTGATTGACTCTGCAGAAAGTTGGTGACCTTTTCACACTATGTGGCCTATCACTTTGTGGCTAAGTTGCTTTCATTCCCAAACACTTCCATTTTCTTATTATACAGACAGCTGACTATAAAGACAGCTGACTGTGGAATATTTGGGAACGAGGAAATTTCACGACTGGATTTGTTGCACAGTTGACATCCTATCACAGTTCCACAGTTACACCTGTGGCCATGGAGGTGATTGGAACACTTGATTCAGATAATTTGGATGGGTGAGCAAACACTTTTGGCATTATAGTGTATGTCCCTGATTATATCTCTCTTACCCTCCCTTGAGCTTAGCAGTCACACAGCTGGGCCAGCGAAATGGTAACCCTTGCATTGTTTGGACCACAGAGTTGAAAAAAGCTTTTGTTTTTGAGACGAAGCATTCCCTGGCCTCTGCTGCTAATCTACACTCACCTGACTAATTGTACCGTTCCATCTTGATGTTTCTGAAAGAGAGCGCATTGTAAATTCTGCACACTTTTCTGAAAGGAGGAATGGAGATTGCAGGATTTGTCTCTATTACAATTAAAAATTAGACCCAGTGGCAATGGGTCAACTGGGGTGCACCCAATATGTTGCAGCATTACAGCGTTAACTGTTGCTCTTGCAAAAAAATGCACACTTCGTTATGTGAACACACATCATGGGGTTGTTGCCTTTTTGACCTCCACAGCTTTTACCCCGTCCTGTTCCAAAAAACAAAAAGCACAGGCAGCATTGACCCAACAACACATCACACATGTAACAAGCAAAGCAGCAGTAAACATGACAGAGACATTGCAGGTTCCTGAGGAACCAGTAAGTGTTGTAGAGAGGAAACTGTTCTGTGATGGGTGTGGTTAAAAGGGTGACATTGGACTGATAGCCTCCTATGTAGTAGTGAAAGCTAAAGATGGAAAGTTTCAGACAGTCGAGTCGGGATTGGTGCCCCAGTCCGCATCAGCACAAAGACCAAATCATTAATGTATATATATATTTCGCGTATGCACACGGCGCTGTTCATATAAACAGCCCACAGTGATTGAAAAGAGGGTTGATCACAGTCCAAGGAGGGCCCATCAAGCATGCCTTAGCTATCAGAACTCTCACTGATGCTGTTCATTTACTAAAACATGTGGCTGTGGTGAAATGCAAGGGACATGAGAAGGGCAAAGACTTTGTCACGCAGGCTAATGAAGTTGCGGACCAAACAAACTAAACCGGGCGTGCACCCCACCCTACCCTTGAAGAGGTAATGGTATTGGGCAATGCACAAACTAGCCAATTGGATAGAGATCACATTAAAGAAATGCAGAACAAAGCAATGACTTATGAGAAAAAATTCTGGCTGACAAAAGAGGCTAAACATGTAGAAGGAGTCTGGAGATCCACCGACAGAAGGGTAGGGACTCCAAGCCAACTCCTCACCTTTTTGATGAGAGAAGTGCACAGGCCCACTCATGTGGGAGTACCAGTGATGCTGGAAGCTCTCAGACACTGTTGGTGATATCCTCACCTAAAAGAAATGGTGGCCCAATACATAAGGGAGTGTGACATTTGTCAACTATCAAATCCCAAACCGTCTTTACTGAAAATGTCTGTGGAGGGTACAGGTACCTGCTGGTCATGGTAGATTGCTTCACCAGGTGGGTTAAGGCTATCTCTGCAAGAAAAGAGGTCAGTAAAACAGTAGTAAACTGGTTAAAAACTGAGCTGATCAGTGGCCCCGTGGAAAGAGGAGGAAGGTAAGTGCATGGAGGCACTACGAAAGATTATAGATAGTATCTTTTCTCAAAGTAAGAAAAAAACAGGACCAAGACTCATCAGGTTAAGGGGATGACGGTGTTTAATTTGATCACTAAAGCAAGGGCACAAGATCTACCCTAGCTGACAGACTTTGCCAAGGCCATATAGGACTTGCATGAGAAACTAGAGACAAACCCAAAATAACTAAAGTATCGATTCCTAGGCTGGGCTGCGGCCTAGATTGGCTTTACTGGCCCATTGTAAAACAATCACTACAGCAACGCTTAGCGAACATGGGTACAGAGATAACAGTGTAGGGTGTAAAAACAAGTGGGTGGTGATTACAATTTTGGGACTAGCTATACTACTGATATCATTAATAATGTACAGTTTCGCCAGCCCAACTGACGAAAGAAAATCCACTGTGCCTAAGAATATAGGATCTGAATGTAACGCGATTCCATCTAGAACCAAGAGGTTCTATACCCCTGTAAGTGGTACGGTGCAAAATAGCAACCCATGCCTAGTTATGGACATAGATTATGACAAAACAATTATAGTGGTTTTCAACATTTGCTTGATGATTCACTGTGGATACTATGAAGACGGGTATCAAAAATACAAGGCTTAAAGGTGTCTGTTCAGGCAACATTAGGCAACCGGAACGGTTAGGCAACCGGAGCCGTTCTGTCCCGAGTGGAAATTTGCATTCACACACTCGGACAAGGTATACGAACACATATACTAGAAATTACCTTACTAAAAACACCATATGGGCCTCGGCTGACTGTCAGGATGCACATTTGACTGACATAAACTTGACTAGGACACAAGACAAGATGATTTTGCACTTTCCTAAATTCAGCACTTACAGTCTTACAACTGCATTTAATTTCACCATCGGGGTAGACCAATGTGTGTGTGTGTGTGTGTGTGTGTGTGTGTGTGTGTGTGTGTGTGTGTGTATGCACGTGCGCACCGGTGGTTGGGTGCGTGGATAGACTGTGTGTAATGTTTTAACAAGCAATTAGGCAATGAAAATGAGCAAAGAAAGTTATTTAAAATAAATGTAAAAAGAGAACCATATTTACATAGTCATATGCATTAGAGATAAAGTACCTTGATATAATTATACATATTTATGGACCCATTTGAAGGTCAAAATGGTGTGGCTTGGAAAGTCTAGACAGTGCTGATTATTTAGGTCTGACTGAAATGAGCCACTGCATACTTGTTCATAAACATCCCAGAACGTATTTCATGTAAGAGTAATTTACTGTACACACACACCCAGATCTGTGTTTTTACCAAAATGCATATATTTTCAGTGTAAACATAAAACACATAATTACAGCATTTTTTGTGGTTGGATCTTTTAGCTAGATGATGATCCAACACAAATCTTCAAACAAATTAATGCACCTGTCAATGAAGAGATGGACTGTGTTCACTGAAAATGGTTTTCTGAAGTGTTCCTGAGCCCATGTGGTAATATCTGTGTCAGAATGATGTCGGTTTTTAATGCAGTGCCATCTAAGGGTCTAAAGTCACAGGCATTTAATGTGGGTTCTTGGACTTGCTGCTTACTTGCAGAGATTTCTCCACATTTTCTACATCTTTTGACGCTATTGTGGACTGTAGACGATTAAATGGCATTATTTGCAATTGCACGATGAGAAACGTTGTTTTTAAGCTGTTGGACTTTTTGCTCATGCAGTTATTCACAAAGTGGTGAACGTCGCCCCAAACTTGCTTATAAACGTCTGAGCCTTTCGAGGATACTCTCTGTATACCTAATCATGACACTCACCTGTGTAATGTTCTAACCAAGTTTTTTTGAGCATTACACAACTTTCCTTAACTTTTGTTGCCCCTGTTTTTTTAAAATGTGAACAATAAAGTTTATCTGTTTGAACATTACATATATTGTCTTTGTGGTGTATTCATTTGAAAATAGGTTGAATCCACCATATTCTGTATTTATTTATGTTTTACACAACGTCCCAACTTCATCCGAATTGGGGTTGTATTATGAAATATCACGTCTTTTGTCTTTAATTAATTATGTTCACTTGAATATTTCCTTATGCGTCATACTGATGTAATCATTGCATAAGACAGACTACACCTCATCCACTTAATAGCAAGTGAGGACAACTTTGCAGTTGAGACAAACAAAACAACTGTGACAACACACGATCCCATGCTATACGACAAATACTTAAAAAGACGCTAATGGAATGCCATGAGCTACACCTTCCTGACACACAAGTGTGTTATGCTCTGGAAATTCAGGTATGTAAGCAACAACCAAAATTAACTTAAAAAGAGATAAGAGGAGATTTAGAACATAGATCTAAAACAGAACTATATTATTACAAGATGTTCCAGAGATGTTGTAAGAAAATATTTTAATAGAAATTAAACTATTGCTATTATTTTATGGTGTAAAGAAAATGTATTCAAATAATTTACAAAAACACCTACTTAAACAATCTGTGCTAAATTTGTAATTGATATATTTACACCACATTATTAGAAATTTCATACAGAATGAGTCATGCTTTGAGTCATGTGTTTAGCAATAGCAGAGACACAATGCATGTTCTGTGCCAAGTGTCATTATAAACAGAAGTATTGTTTAGTCACACTGAAAGGTGAATGTAAATAGAGGAAATCAGGAAACGGGAAGAAGTTGGCTTCAATACCTGTTCTGGTGTGTCATAGCAGCCTGGGGTCTATATAAGACATGGGTTTTAACAAAGTCACTCATATGAGCACCAGAAGATCCACCTGCTGCTAGAGTGAAGACACATCCCAAATCCCTGTGAGTAGAATTTTTGGTACTTTTCTTATTACTCACTATTGTTGTTTATTACCTGTAACCAAAACGATATTTTGTATGTGGACTACAAGGGTTTTACAGGATCATGGTTTTGGCTTCCAAATCAACGTCTTTTAAGTAATGCTGGTTTAAAGAACACAGATTAAGACGAAGATTAAGTGAATTAATAATTCATATTACAATAAAGCATGCTTTCATTTATATAGAGAAAACCAATCTATTTATTTCTGTAAGCCACAATAAATAGGGGTTTTGTGTTCATATTGCTGTGTGTGCTTTGTAATTTCCTATTAAATCACACAATCCAATATATTTTTAGTGTCAACTTGTCTAAGATTGCTACTGTGTATTGGCTTCATCAAATTACTTTTTATATTTAGGTCTTCTTTTATAGACTGTGACTACAGTGTAAATCGCTTTGAAGTCTGGCCTGAAGCAGCTCATTTTTATAGTAATACACCATAGTCAAATTCAATGGAAATGTACTGTGAATTGTAGGATATGTGGCAAGCATTAAGGAATGCATCCTTTGATGTGGATTATTTACATAAACAGAGATTCTATGTACAGCACCCAGTTTTGTGCAATATGTTAAGGACAACAGGGAAACACAATAATAATCATCCATAAGTGTTCTATCTTTGAAGCAAATGCAGCTACAGAATACTACTGTAGATATGACATTTTACAATATGACATGTAAAAATAAGCATTACATTATTTATGTTAAATCTAAGCTGTAAAGCAACCGTTTTCAAACTACAAACCTGGCCTTCCACTTAGAACAATGCACAATGAGGTCTAACTAAAAAAAGCCATCATGTGAAACCTGTAGCTTATAAGAATGACAGGAAAACCTTTGAACGTTGAGCAAGTCTTGTTCCCACAAAAAGGGCTTTCATTAATGTGATGTGAACTCCATAATCCTACCAAGCTTAGTATCAGTACATCAGCTATTTGATCCTATACAGTAAAAATGCTTGGTGTAGTGCCAAAACTGTTACTAAAAGATAACATAATGAGGTCTCCAAGCAGGTGTATGCCAATCGTGTTATATGCTATGCTATGTTATATGTATATGCTATGTTATTCAAGGATGCATATGGAAAATAACTGAATGCCATCCTGTGCAGATTTATAAGTGATTAAGGCTAGAATGGGCAATAAATGATACTGTTATAAGCCATGCCTATAAAACTATTATAACCCTTTGAAATCACCCACTTTTGTAGTACAGCCCTCTGGATAAATTTAATCCCACAGACAGAGTCCACAACAGAATAGTATAAGCTGTTATAGCTGCAAAGAGGGAACCAACTCTATACTAATGCCTGTGAATTTAGAATGACATGGCATAACAGCTCTTTTAGCTGTAATGTGGTAATTTCTCACACAGAAACTGAAGGTGTGTGAAGGGTGTGCAGATATTGTACAGTACAGGTAGAACAGGGATAACATAGATTAGCAGTGGCAGCTCTATAAATCACAGATATTAAATGTGAATGTACATTTATATAACAAATTAATTAGGCCTGTGATATCATTTAAAGATCAAAGGAACAATTTTACACACAGCTTATGAGAAACTGAATCTGAATCATAATTCATAAAACATATTTTGACCAACCAAATTAAAGATTCACATATAAACTTATCATTTATGGTTGTATATTGTACTATTATACTATTTCTATTATTATTATAGGTATTACAACATATATACATATAATTTAATATTTAATAAAGCTGATAATTAAAACACCAAAATAAACATGTTTATTACGGTAACTTTAAAATGTTTAACTAAACAAGTACATTAAAAGACACAGGCATGTAGCCCATTTCTATTATGTAGCAAACTATTATGCAATGTTTGATCTTGGAGGCCATTAAAATGCATGATACTAAATGTTACAAGTTTAGACTCAGTGCCTCCTGAGTTACGGCTTAAACATGCTTTTTGTAGTTATTATTTTAGATCCATTTATATTCATGCTGCGATATTGTATAGCATCATGATTAAGTGGAAATCACTGTATGGTTTGGGCAGGTAGATCTATATATATGTATATATATATATATATATATATATATACACGTATATATATACGTATATATATATACGTGTATATATATATATATATATATATATATATTAAAAGTGTTTAAATGTATAAAGTATCTTACAAAAGTGAGTTCCCCCCAAATGCTTTATAAATATTTGATTATAAATTTAGATTTGACAACACTGAATATATCACACTTTGATACAATGTAAAGTAGTATTTAAATAAATCAACACACAGCCATTAATATCTAAACCGCTGGCAACAAAGTGAGTACACCCAAGGCTTTATGATATGGCATATTAGAATTGCAGTTTGGAAGCTCAGGACATTATTATTGTCAGCTCTAGTATGCAATTTATTTAACCTCAGTAAATGTCATTCAGTATTGTTTATGTTGTGTGGTAAACTGACCATCCTGTACGTATACTTCTATGTACCCAGCAGTGGTCTGATTTGATAAGTGTTTATAGGCAACTGATGCTAGAGGTAGTATAGGTTCCCAATAAAAAATGTCATTAAGGCAGTTTAATACCATGGTGTTTAAATAACAATGAATCAAATCTAGCAAGGTAATATATCGTGACAGTTGATGTGCAAACATTTAAGCAATGCTTTGGAAATGCCCTCCAAATTGGTTGTAACAAGTTCAAGTATGTCAAAGAAAAAAGTGACAGGTAAATGTGTTTTGAGGTAAACTATCAAGCAAGAGCACCCTGCCCACAATAATTCTATTTAATCTTTAAATAAGCCCTGGATAATCTTAAAACAGCCTGTTCATCTTGGCAACATAACATGTATGAAATACAGCCTTGGTGGAACATAGCACAATCCCTTCATACAGTATCTTAAACTGGAAAATTGTTGCATGGCAGCTTCCCAAAGGTAGTGTCAAGGCTGTGGTGTCCTCAGTGGCTTGCAATATGTATTGCAGGTCCGGTATACCAAGTTTATTCCCTTTTATTATAAATCTGTAATGCATTTTATTACACATCTATAGTCATGTATGTGCTCAACTGACCTTAAACAATCTTTGTAGAGCATGTCTACATTAGTGGGAATTCTCAATACAGGAAAACACTAGTCAGAAAAGGTCAGCTTCCACCTTTCCACTCTCATTAAGCCTTGCATCCTTCTCAGCTTTTGAGATAGCTGTTCCAGTGCTTACAAGCCAGTTCTTAATACATTTTTATAAGGACCAATATTCTGGTGTTTTTATCTCTTCTTTTTTTGCTATATTTATTATTTATTAACATGTGCCTGTGAATTCTTATGCTTATGCATTTTTGAGCAAGCACTGTATTAGCTCTTCCTTTGAATTTACTTACATCGTGATTTTACTTTAGTACAGATTTTTGGCTTTTCGTGCCGCACATATAAATACAGAGCCAGTTGAAGCTGTGTCCTGCATTCAGGTGTGATTAGCGATCACACTATATGATCTTCACTGGACTCAGGCACGATTCAGTGTACCCCCCCTCCCCCCCTGCATGCTATGGGGTGATCACACTGCTCATGATGAACTGGGCTTTGGGGGTTAAATTTACCCAGGTGTGGTACAGGAGCCTAGTTGAAGATTTACGTATAGGTAATTAAAATATGCCTTTATCTAGGGGGAAATCAAATTTAAACAGTTCAAAAATTGTATTTATTTATTTATATAGCGCTTTTTGCAATGGTGCATTGTCTCAAAGCAGCTTTACAATATTATATTATCTTAAAAGGCCAGTCCTAAATTAAGCAAGCCTAGGGCAACAGTGAGAAGGACAAACTCCCCTGAATGTACAAGGAAGAAACCTTGGGAGGACCAAGACTCAAAAAAGGACCCATCCTCTTGGGTGGCCTAGATGTTAATTGAATAATTAAGTTGTAGTAATAGTAAAATTAAGTAAATAATGTAATTTCAATCAATAATAAAATTTGAATTACTAATAAAATTCAAAATAAATTACAAAATAGATTTTAAAATGAGTCATCAGCGGTAAGGTATTGGAGACACATCGTCTCCTAATAACTAAATTATAGAGGGAGTTGTTGCACTCTGGTGGGACTGGGCCTTGTTGATAAAGACCAGTAGATTGATGCTGAGGTGGAGGAACATCTAACTGTATGGTGCTAGAAACAACCTTCCTTAGAGACAATACTTTGGTAGCTTGGCAGAGGTGAGATTTGAACCCAGGCCCATCTAGGGCATATTGCAGTACTTTAACCACTAGGCAAAACAGTGCCTAGTGTGAGTATATACTTAATCTTTAGTGGTCACCATTTACACTTTGTTCAGTGTGATGAATTTGAATCACTTTGGTCATTCAGAGTACAATTTCTCTGCTCCACAATCTCAGAACATTGAGAAAATTGTGGAATATGGAACTTCCAGTAAATACTGAGGTCTTCTAGCATATACATTTATTGTGAGACTGGTGCTGCTGGTTTGGGGTGGGGGTATTACCAAAAATCGCTGACTCACTGGCTATTAGTACAAAGGAAATCTACTAATTAAAACTGAGCGGCAGACTTACACAGATGTTAAAATATTGGGTTTGCAGATTTATGTAGATCCCTGCCAAAAACTCTCTGTAGTTGTGGTCTCTATGGTCTCTTTATGTTAACACGTTGATTTTTATTCTAAAGTTTCTCAAATAGTAATATTTAGAAGTTTTACTTATGTGGACATTGATTTATTTATAGGTTTTGCCTTTATGCTGTCTAAATTAATACAGTCACAGTAAACCAATTGCATTACAGAAGCCTAGCAGTTAAGGAACTGGACTCTGGACCAGAAGGTCCAGGGTTCAAATCCCACCTCTGCCAAGCTGCAATGGTTGGGTCCTTGAGCAAGACCCTTAACCCACAATTGCTTGGATTGTAAGACTGTATCAGTTGTAAATCGCTCTGGAAAAGGGCATCTGCTAAATGCTGGAAATGTAAATGTAAGAGTCTTGTAAAATATTGAATACACATCCAGTTAATTCATGTGTTTGTGATAGAGTAGTTATTGTGCTAAATGTATTTAAATTGGAGCATTTGGTACTTAATGTGGTTTGTGCTTCAATTATCAACTATAGCATAGTATTATTATTATAGTATTGGGGGTATATGATAACAGCAATCAGATGATATTGAGAATTAAATACTTATGGTGATTAATGCAGTCATATAGTAATGGGTCAGTCAGTCAAGTCTCCGAATACAGCTGAAAAAAGCAAGTGAGATGGAAGTAGGTGTGATAAGTAAGAAATGCAAATGAATAAATGCAAATGTCAAAACTGGTGAAATATGTATAGTGGAATCATTAACATGTAAAGATAAAACTATGTGGATATAATTGTCTTTCAGTAGAAACAGGCCAAACTGATAAGATGGTAGTGCACATTATTATATTAATCCATTAGCTGCCAATTCTTCTGAACATTTTTTACTTTATGTCTGTCCGCCTACATCCCATCACATCCCATCTGTAGGCGAGTTAAAGCACCCGATCCCCAAATGGAGATCATGGTTTTTAATAAATTAATGTAGTTTTCGTGAAGATAAAGAACATGAAATTGACATGAAACATTGTTTTGCTGCACAACAAACATTATGCTGAATCCATACAAATGAACTGATGTCTAGGCATACCCTGCTGTAATGCAATTTCACAGCTCACCAGTCTCTCTCCAGCACTAATAGCTTGAACATTGTTCATTGTTCACCTCATGTCTCACTCATTCACATGTAAACTTTATTTCTGCTGTCATCTAAATAAAACAGTATAACAACTATTTGCATAAAATTCACATTTTATCAGGTATTCTAAGTATATATTCTATATATAGATTCTATAATCAGAAAGTGATTATATAAGTACTGTATAACAGATTATGTGCTAGGTTTTTGCAAATACTATGGCATTTTATATAAGCACTTTGCAATTCTGCAATGACTCAGGCACCTTTGCCTGAGCCCTGTGAATTCCAGCGAGAAAAACAGCACACTGAATATATATACACTGGTATGATAATGGTGTGTTAGTGTGTGAGTGGACCAGACACAGCTGTGTTCCTAGAGTTGAATACTCCGTATAAAGGTATCTGTTGGATAACTAAATGTAAATGCAGAACACTCAAATAATACCTGCACAGTGCTAATCAT
>JAVSBV010183633.1:0-13082 GCA_033117975.1 Parotocinclus spilosoma | reverse complement strand
CTCCTTTGTTATTTTAGCTGTGTGCTTAGGATCATTTTCTTGTTGGAAGGTGAACGTTCTACCCAGTCTGAGGTCCTCAGTTTTCTTCCAGAATATGTCTGTATTTGGCCGCATTCATCTTTCCTTCAATTGCAACCAGCTGTCCTATCCTTGCAGCTGAAAAACACCCCCATAGCATGATGCTGCCACCACCATGTTTCACTGTTGGGATTGTATAGAGCAAGTGAAGAGCAGTGTCTGGTTTTCTCCACACATACCACTTAGAATTAACACCAAAAAGTTAAATCTTCGTCTCGTCAGACCAGATAATCTTATTTCTCAGTCTGGGTGTCTTTCATGTGTTTTTTGCTAAACTATATGCGGGGCTTTCAGCTCTGTCTGGCCACTCTGACAAAAAGCCCCGACTGGTGGAGGGCTGCAGTGATTTGACTTTGTGGAACTTTCGCCCCTCTCCTAACTGCATCTCTGGAGCTTAGCCACAGTGATCTTTGGGTTATTCTTGACCTTATGCACCAAGGCTTCTCTCCCATGATTGCTCAGTTTGGCTGAGCGGCCATGTCTAGGAAAAGTTCTTCTTATTGAGGCCACTGTGTTCTTAGGAACCTTGAGTGCTGCAGAATTTTTTTTTAACCTTGGCCAGATCTGTGCTTTTCCACAATTCTGTCTCTGAGCTCCCTGGGCAGTTGCTTCTTGACATGCACTGGGAGCTGTGATGTCTTATATAGACAGGTGTGTGCCTTTCCTAATCAAGTCCAATCAGTTAAATTAAACACAGCTGGACTCCAACGAAGGAGTAGAAACATCTCAAGAAGAATCAAAAGAAATGTGACCATGTGATATTTCAGTTTTTCTTTTTACAAAAAATATCTACATGTCTGTTTTTTTTCCAAAGGGGTCTGAATACTTTCTGTACCCACTGTGTATGTGTGTATATATATATATATATATAATATTTTTTTAATCATTATTTGTTATTATTATTTATTTATTATTATTATTTATATACTATTTTTTACACTGAAAATCTATTTAAATATAATAGACATTAAAACACACAATATATCAGTTTGAGTGGGTTTTGTGCTGTTGCAATGGCACTGTTCCTTTATTTAGCTTTTTAAAATGTCTTTACAAGCACTGAATTAGATTTTTTTAAATATGCAGCTACCCTGGTTTAAAGGTACCATACAGGGGTTGGACGATGAAACTAAAACACCTGTCAGTTTATTGTTGGAGGTTTCATGGCTAAATTGGACCAGCTTGGTGGCCAATCTTCATTAATTGCACATTGCACCAGTAAGAGCAGAGTGTGAATGTTAAATTAGCAGGGTAAGAGCAGTTTTGCTCAAAACTTTTCAATGCACACAACATTATGGGTGACATACCAGAGTTCAAAAGAGAACAAGTTGTTGGTACACGTCTTGCTGGCGCATCTGTGACCAAGTCTTTGTGATGTATCAAGGTATTCAGGGTAATGTCAGCATACCACCAAGAATGACGAACCACATCCAACAGGGTTAACTGTGGAAGCAAGATGAAGCTGTCTGAAAGGGATGTCTAGGTGCTAACCTAAAACCTAAAACCAAGGCTGCCCAAATCATGGCAGAATTAAATGTGCACCTCAACTCTCCTGTTTCCACCAGAACTGTCCGTTGGTATCCACAGGGTCAATAAACACGGCCGGGCTGCTTTAGCCAAACCATTGTCTAAAACCAGGTGTTTCCGTTTCATTGTCTAACTCCTGTATTTTACTAATTTTCCCCCAAGTCCACAATCCCTGGTGTTTTAGCTGAATGTCTGTGACATGCTTAAGTCAAAATCCCTAAAGGATCCAACACCAGAACACCATTCTTACCATTCTAATCTGCCTGTTGCTTTAAATGACACTGAGCTACTTGCTACTTACCACCCCATCCCCCAAGCACGTGCACACACACACACACACACACACACACACACACACTCAGTGATATATAGTGAATTTTATCTGAATAAATGCACCAAAATCAGGAGTGCATGCATATTACATGTTACATGATAGTATGTTAGCCTGCATCATTGAATTGTATATTATGTTATAAAAAATGTTTACTGGTACAGCAGTTTGTTAAACCTTTAGAATGTTTAGATTTCTGTATAAATTACATAAAATATTTTGTTTTAATGAGAGAAAAATAGTGGAATCAGTTTGTATCATGGCATGAACAAAGGAGATTTCAGAGAAACTGAAAAATAGAGTTGTTGACATAGAGTTGTAAAGTATTTAGACTACATCAATCTAATATTAGACATATAATGTGTACATATAAATGAAATTCAAGACCATTGTTACATTTTACGTTTGTGAGGAAAGTCCTTGTTGTAAAGTTTGTGTCGTTGTTTTGATTGTTTTAGCCATGGCTGCATACAAAGTACATTGTTTCATTAACCTTATATGTAAAAAGTATTTACAGAGTAACAGGTTCAGAAGTAACAAAAACAGTTTGTATTATTTTGCATTACACTTTTTTAATTGCTCCTTTGCACACTCTTTTTGGTGTTTGCTAACTGCATTCTCCAACAAATACAACTTTTTCTTTAATAGTTGGATTGAAGAGTACATTTCGTAGGGGTTAGATTCATTTAGTTTTTTTTGCAGACCTTCAAAGGCTATGATCACACTGGGAGTTGTGGCATGCTGCGAGGCAATGTCTCCAAGACTGAACGAAGCACGCAAAGTCAGGGACTCACTTTTGACAACAGTAGTTCACGCATCGTTATGGTGGTGGTGTAGACGTGGCGTAAACATGTCAGAAATGGATGGCGATCACTGCTGGATGCCCCTGGCTGGTTGCTGATTGCTTTCCCTCTCCTGTCCCTGAATAAAAATGTCAGCCAGCATGAATGGGGAGCCCATGCTGTGCGTGGTGATAATTAAAAAGACCCTGGTCTGGTCTATGCCATACATCAAACAACAACAGAGGTGGTGTGAAATAAACGTGAACACACAGCATCAACCAGACTCTGGGATAAGTAATTTTACCCATTTTGGTCATATCTATTCAATTTCTATTTCTCTTAAAAACTGAAAAAACAACATAATTTCTAAGATGCTACACACTCATATACCTCCATGGTCTGATTGGTTGAGTCTAACAAATTAATTAACAAAAAATAACAAAAAGGTCAGGTGATATTTCCGTTTCCTTATTAAATGTGCATTACAATTTTAACATTCTGTATTACAGTAAATAAATAGGCACATTGTCACCTCAATTTTCTTGACAGTCCAGGTGTTTAAAAGCACTGCTTTGGCGTTAATTAATTATTCGACACTATTGTCCCTAGCCTATTATAAGTGAGTTCATGACTTGTTTTACTTGTTCATTACTTAATTTACAGTAGTTTATTTGGATATACTGTCTGAAAGCTTTGTGTCTACCTACCGACAGCAGTGTGAGGTGGGAAAACTATGAGCATGTAATAGGGTGTTGGGTGCCCAAGGCTCACTGATATGCAAGAGCAATGAAAACATCTTGTGTGAACAGACTGGCTCAAGTAACACATTGTTTTCATGCTAGTTACAATTTAAAATGCAGAGTAACATTTTGAACTGTATGCTGTTTTTTATTTCATTCATAAAAACATTTTGTTCATGGAATAAATATCTGTATAATGTTTTACATACACCTGTTGGTTATAAGGGCCTGGATGCATGCCATGAATTCTAAGTCATTAGTACTGCAAACCAAACAAAACACAATACAAATATTCCACAGTCTAAGAAAAACCTCAAGGCACGCTGGAAAAAAATCTATGAAATTGTCAACACCATTCTAGGAGTTTCAGTCATCAGGTGTGCACGGCACCCTGCTGACAATACAAACCTTCCCCTACTGGCACAGCCACAGACAAGACCTGCCCATACCTCTGTGTAGTTTCCTCTCCAGGGAGGCAAACACATAATTCCACTGCCCAGCGTGACAGCCATGGAGAGAACCTGTGCTGAATCCAAATCAGGCACGCTCACTTATACACTCTTGGTATGTTGTGTGTCTGCAGTATGCATAACATTTCTTTCCATCAATCCATTTTATAAACCAAATCCATTATGCCATGTATTTGTAAATTAGTGTATTCAGCATTGCTACCATTTAACTATGAAGGTTTGCCTAGTTTTTCTCCACTGAATCAGTTTTAAGGCGTTTGTACCATGTTTTTTAAATATCGTACAGCAGAGTAAAAATTGGCCCATCAGAAGAAAAGTGATTTAAAATAAATTAGTAAAAAGGCCACACATCAGGCCACACAGCTCATGTCGTACAGATCATGTTGCTATTTCTGTCTCAATAAGAAGAAAAGCACCGTGACTACTGGATTTTGACCAAAAGGATTAACCCATGGGCAACATTATTTTTTTTTGCTCAAAGATAGGCATGCACATAGTTATAATGAGAATCCATTAGCAAGTGTCGTAGCGCATTATCATTAGCCTTTTTGTCTCTAATTATGTTCCTGCCTGTCGACACTGGTGGGGAATGTTTCCAGCCGGCCTCAGTTCTTACCTTTGTGCCATCTCCTTTAATACAAGAACATCAGATGTAGCCCAGACAGAAGAAATGCTGCAATCCAATTAATTTGTCTCTCTACATTGTTACTGCTATCTAACAGAAAATGCTTAATCTACAGGGTAAGTCAAAAGTCACAGGACACATGGTCAAGATACATGATCACCTTCTCAATGGAAAATTTTGCCTTTGATAGAATTTGGAGGTTTTCAACATAGCGGCCATGTTTCAGACATATACTAAAAGATAGGTCCCCTTATCCATTACTTGCTGGGTATTCAGATATCATTTTCCATTTTGTAACTGAATTAAAATGATTTCCTGTAAGTTTTAATGTACCATGTACTTTAAACTGCTGTTGTTCAAATATAATTTGTGTATAAAGCTTTTCATTGTATCTGTAGTGGACATTCAATGCTATTGCAAACACACTGTACATATTGAATATATTTAAAGCAATTAACCCAACTTAACCCCACATATGAATACACAGTATAGTTTTTAAAAATCAATGTTATTATCTTTATAAAAAATAATTCTTGAAAAGATTAGAATCCTCAGAGTTGCACAGGTCTTAAATATTAGGTTACATTTTAATAAATCTTACATTCACTGGGCTTACATTTTTTAAAGTGAAGATTGATTTGAAGATTGATTGTTTTGTAGTAAATCCTTTTATTACTTTTTGCTTATCATTATCAAACATAAATTGTACAGTATAATACATCCCTTTATCATTATTTATATGTATGTTGTATTGATAATTTAGTCATACAAGCTGTTGTGACTGTTTATTATCAGGAATTATCTTCACAAGATCACATTAATTGCTCAGTCTTTATCAAGGCAACACCTTAGTTATTACACATTGCACCTGACAGTACTTTATTTTTGCTTTTTTTAGATTGTAGTAATATATCATGAATGTTAGAATGTAAGTGTAATATGTCTTTTACTCTTTCATCCATTTAAATCTTACTATATGAGAGCATACACGCCAGTAAGCAGTATACCTTCAACATAAATATGAACTAAAATATTTACCAAAGTTTAATAGATCATTCTGCTAGTTGCCATAAGCTTATGTTCCAATGGAGTTCTACACAGTGTAAGCAAGTGTATTGTTTAAACTACTCACAAAGCTGCAGGGCGCTTCATGTTATAACCAAATTTACTATGAATTATACATGAACTTGTTTTTGCCTCAGAATTCACATGTTTCTGAGCTGTAAATTGAGGAATTTAAGAAATTCTGCAAACTGCACAGTAAGTTTAATTACAGGCAGTGGCCAGGACCACTTAAGGGGATGGCACAGTGATATGGACATATCTCACTCCCTCACTCATTCTTGCTAAGTACCAATTACACATACCAGCTCTACCAGTTAAAATCCCTACATGCGTACACAGTCCCAGAGATTTGGTGGTGTAACTGCCCCAGTAGAGCCTGGGGGTATTAGTGCAGAAAATACATGCTGAAAAATTGGACAAATATTTTAAAGCATTTACAGAAGAGATAACAGGAGGACAACTAAAGTACAAACTAGCAATGTATACAAATTGGAGCAACCCAAAAATGAATGGCTTGTGGTAATGCAGTGGTTATGGTAATGGACTATTGAGTAGAAAATGTCCAATGTTGAGCAAATGAAGAAGACCCTCAACCTTCAATTGCTTGGACTGTACAACAGTAAACTAAGCAACAATTCATGACAAAAATGTTTTAATTAAATGAATGACAGTTGCATAATGCATATATCCATGCTCAAATTACCTGTGAATGTATAACTAAGAAGAGAAGAGATACAGGCAATGAACAACATACGGTGACAAATACAAATTTCGTCATATCCGTTCTATGTGGGATTTCTTCTAAATCACATCATGTTTAATGCTAAATGTGTAAAGGCTGCAAGTGTGAATGATGCAAAGATTTTAAGTGTGAAAAGGGTTTTGCAATGCAATTGGTGGCATCACACAGACACCTGCAACACTTACTCCTTGCGTCCACAAAAACCCAGATATAGCCAAAAGACTTATGTGCACTGAAAGATTGTTTTATGCTGACAAATAATTGTATGTAAATTTTAGAAATAATTTTTAGCACATTCAGTATACTGGTCCAGATTCTGAACCCATATATAACATTGATAATGAACCATGGCAATAAACACTACAGACACTGCGGGCACTAGTCATTCATGAACATGAAGCACTTGGCTCTCTCATACACTCAAGAGCAGAATAAACATGGTCTAATTTGAGCCTCTTATCCTGGAGGTTGAGAGGATGAGCAAATCCATCAGTGCCAACAGAAAAATAGAGAGGAGGCAGATGAAGGACAAAGATAGCATGATTGTGACGCATTACAACACGGCTCACAAAAATTAGGGGATATTTCATTATGGGATATTTCATTTTGAAGTATCTCATAATTTTTCTGAGCAGTGTATTTATACATGAAGTTTTAAGATACGTCTGTACAGAGATCATTTTAACTGTGCTGGAGAGTACTAGTGAATTACTCAAATCAAATATATATGAAAAATAAATTAAAGTACCGAGAATAGAAGTCTTAGAGACATTCATTAACATTTAACATTTATTGTGCCTGACCAATAATTGAAACCATTATTCTCCAGTTGTAAGATATTCTCACACAAATATTTGAAAAACCCTGATAAGTGGCTATTGATGATAATACTGAGACACCAATCCAAAACAAAATGTTACATTAACATTTAACTCCTCATTTAGTTCAAATGGGTCACAAAATTAACTTGTTGCAGATAGTGCGTATTCTAAGTTTAACATATATATAGGATGAACTAGATAAAGGAATGTTTGAAAAGTCATGTTTTAATGTCTCGTGTTTAATGCCAAGTTTAGCAACTTGGGTCGGTACGTATGTCAGATTGTAGTTGTTGGTATTTGATCATGTCTGATGATCCTGCATAATTTCTCAAAATGTTTTAAAACTAGAAAAGGTTACTAATCCAATCACACACTTATTAATTCTACTGTACATGGAATAGTATTGTGAAAGTTTTTCACTGATAATTTCAGTTAGGGCTGTGAGCCTAGATATTTATAAATCTTCTTTAAGAAAATGCTCCAATGTAAAGAGATAAACTTCAGAGCCATGGGACCGCTGGTGCCTAGCTGGTAGCTGGCTAACAAGGAACAACCCTAGACAGAGTGTCAATTCATCGTACGGTACACACACTCGCACACTAAGCGCGCTTTGAAAACACCAATTAACTTAACATGCAAGTATTTTGAATGTGGGAGGAAACCGGAGTACCCAGAATAAAAACACAAAGACACAGGGAGGACTACAGACCCAGGGTCTGGATCAAGCCAGGAATCTTGGAAGTTGACTTAAATCTTACAGATCAACATTCATGGCTTTGAGAATGAGTATTCAATCATTCAGTTCATGATACATTCACTTATGTTAAAGCAACTGGTCTGTAACCAGTTGCTTAAATGGCTGTTTGGTACAATGACAGGATCCAGTCTTGAAGCAAGATGGAACAGTGCACTGAGTTAAAGACTTATTGAATAAATCTGTGAGAACTGCAGATAACTGTTCAGAGCAGCACCTACATACTGCTGCTGAGACACAGCCAGGGCCTGCAGCTTTCCTGGTTTTCTTTTTCCTTATGATCCTGTAGACCTGCTGTTCTGCTATAGTGATAAGAGTGGGAGAAGGCTCTGAAGCCTCACAGAATGTGTGAATTGGGAGAGGTGACACAGATTGGCTGTAACAAGGCTTGGGAGAGTGGGGCAATGTGAGGTGAGAAAACCTTTGTTTTCAAATCTTGAGTAGAATGTGTTAAGCTTATTTGGAAGAGCAGGGTACACTGTGGATGTGGTGGATATTGGTTTGTAGTTTGTACAGACAGAAGAACAGTTGTTAGATGGTTGACTCAGCTTTCATTGGAGTTTTTAATTGCTTTTTGCACATTTCTGGTGGGCTTTCTTGTGTTTTTACTGAGGAGATGCTTCTATCTGGCCATAAATTGCTGATGTGCTGCCATGATGGATGTCAGTTTGAACTTCTAGATGTAGGAAAAATTCTGGTCAGTCATTTCTTTTATTTGCGGATTATGGAGGCCACCCTTGAGACCTTTCAGTGCAGCTGAATTTTTCATAGCCTTCTCCAGATCTGTGCAGCCACACAATATTGTCTGTGAGCTCTACAGGCAGCTCTTTCCGCCTCATGGCTTGATTTTTGCTCTGATATGCATTGTCAGCTGTGAGACCTTATATAGACAAGTTTGTGTCTTTCCAAATTAAGTCAAAATAACTGAAATTACCACAGAATGGATTTCAATTAAGGTGTTGAAACATCTAGAAATGTGAAGCCCCCAGAATTACATTTCAAGTGTCATAGCATAGGGTCTGAATACTTATGTCCATGTAAAAAAATATATTTAAAATTTTTCTCTTTTCTTTTATAAATTTAAAAACATTTCCAAAACAATGTTTTTACTTTCTCATTTTGGGGTATTGAGTTCAGAATGATGGGGGGTAATTTGACTTTTTATTTTAGCACAAGGCTTTTAGCCCAAATTGTGAAAAAGTGAAAGGGTGTGAAGACTTTCCAAATGCATTGTACACTGTAAACAAACATTAGAGGATTTGTCATTAAGTTTTGTGAGCAGTATATATGAGGTGAGTATATCTGGTAAGACATTTCAGCAGTTGGTGATAAATTTAAATATGCCCAAATCTGTGATTTCTGGGCAAGGCCTAAATTCTCTATAGGATCAACAGACCAAGAGCTTACCTAATTACCTCTCGGTTTGTTTTGTTTCAGTTTGTGCTTTTTGGAAGTGAGTGATCAGTGTTACCAGTTGGAGCATGCCTAGTTGTGTGTAGGCTTTGTAGGCATCTTTAGTGGTCCTGTTAAGTGATATAGTGCCTTATTATCTCGACTATTGCAGTTGATGTATTGTTTGTAATTTAGTTGCTCAGCAGAAAGGCTGATGTGATTAAAGACACAAATTATTGTAATAGATAAATAGAGGAGTTTGAATTCAAACTCCTGGTAAGTTGCTGTTGGCTGACTGAGCATGAGCTATAAGCAGAATATACACTCCATGCAGTAGTATAGATGATAATTTATAGGGAGGGTAAATTGTATTTAAAAATTAAATTTTGGTCCAGGGTTGTTCCTGCCTTGTGCCATGTTCTGCTGATGGTTCCTACCCACTCTCCCGTGACCCTGACCAGTACTAAGTGGATAACAAAATGCAAGGATAAATTGAAAGAAACATGCCTACGCCAAGATGTGATTATATGATTCATAGGAAACTTGCAGATTACACTGTAAGTTTATTTGAGGTGTCTTGTATTATGACTTAAGTGCTAGGTGACAACTTAGTCCTATTATTTGTAATTTTAACTCAATTTAGGAGCACAAGACTTTAAATGTGAGTAATATTGTTACGAGCAGTGGTGTTTTTAATTTAGGACCCAAGTATGCAGGATAAGTATATCCCACATCGTATAATAATAATGGGGAAATAATATAGAACAACTGAAAAGGGATGAAGGGCGGAGCGTGAGACTCCTAACATAATGAAACCGAAAGGATAAAGGGGCGCGCCGAGGTTGCGTCCCAAGTGGGGAGCAACGCGCGACCTAGTCGCGAGGGGACACCAAAGCGCCAGTCGGGGCAAACGTGCATAAAGCACGGTTGGGACGTCTCTTAAATGGCTAGGCACGGTATTTCCCCGCCCATACCAGTCCATTGGCCCTAATAAGGTCCCGGACTTAACCACTATCTCTAGGGAACGTGGAAGGACGCAAGGGCGCCGGTGGTCAGACGCGCGACCCGAACGGTGAAGGAACCCCGTTGCAATGATGATGACCTGGCCCCAAACAGCGCCAAAAAACACACCTTTATAGGACGCGAAACAGCTGTTTGGGATCTGGACATAATTAAGAAGTGGATATATAGCCGTCCCACCAATGGCTCTGTAATGGCGACCGGCGAGGACGGCCGAACGCACCGGGGGAAGGTAGGAACCCTAACAAATGTATTCTTTTTGACAGATCTTTACAATTTGGATAACTTACCATCATCAGTATACAGTACTAACCTAACCTGACAAAACTGAATATCAATTCTTTGTCTTTATAAGCTGAATTTTGTTCATAAATAAATATGAATTATTTCTTGCTGTTCATAAATGAGTAGTGTAACCATAAGACCCATGCGGTGCATAGACATAGATCATTTGATATGAGCATCTGTGATCTTTCGGAACATTAACTGGCCGATTTGGAACTGTGTAAATTTCATGTACAGGAGATTAATAAAATACATCAGTTTATAATGAGGAATAAAATGAAACAATAAATCTGCCTGATTTATTGGACATATCTCCTGGTGTAGTAGATAAGGCAACATTGTCAGAGAGGAAGTGCAAATGTACTCTTAAAGGGTCACCAGTGGTCCTTAAGCTCCAGTAATGTGTCATAAATGGATTTTAATGGTACAGTGCATTCATGTTTGAAAATGTGTGGCCGCATACTAATGGGACAGTCTTACAAAGGTAACAGCACAGTGACAAGCTTTATGTCATGAAAAGTACAGGCGACAATAACTCAACTTGTTATCAAATCAATATTAGAAAGCAATACTTACCCGAGCAAAAAAGACATTGATCCACTTGTGTGATCATTTGTCTTTGGGAATTATCAGTGCATTCTCCATTCATCCATTGATTTGTCCTATTTATTGACTGCTGATTTGTCAATTGAATTAATTAAGCAGTACAAATGGACCCCCATATAAGTGGCCCGGTTTCCTTGTGCATCAAAAGAACAAGAAGAATCAAGAGGCAGATGAAAACGCTGTCAGAAGAACAAAGGGAGGAAGGTGAGCGCTAGTGAAATGATGGACATATTGTAGACAGTGATTCAGTCCAATGGCTGGTGACTGATTTCTGGATCACATGGGCAGCTGAATACACTGATGCTGTTTATCCTCTGCACTGAGCTCCAGACTGTGCTGGATTTTCTGCTATTGGGAAGAACCAATTAAAACCCAATTTTAGCACTGGCACTGCAGGGGCAGACGGATGCAGTCATGTGCTTTCACTTGATAAGCTGAGCAGAGAAGCAGTGCTGGTGATGTTACCTGCTTTTTTTATATGGGGGTCGCCTCAAGCCTCCAATAACACAAGTGATACGGTTGGGTATTTGCAAGGATAAGAAGCAAGTTAAAAAAATCAGAGAGTCACATACTATTAACTCATTAAGATCACTGGAGAGAGTGGATTAAATTAGTATCAACCCGCCAAGCCATGAAGAAAGAATCAAATAGTTTTAGTGCTAAAGTGGCCAGTTTTTATAGCTATGTATAGTCCTAATATATACTGCTCACAAAGATTAGGGGATATTTTTAAAATAAAATATCCCATAATTAAATATCCCCCTAATATTTGTGAGCAGTGTAGTTTTACATCTTTAACAAAGTCTTTATATGTTACTTTTTGAATGGAATTAAAGTGTAGATTATCAATGTAATACAATAAATACAAGAATGACTAGACTACAAAAGACCTGTTCTAATGTACAGTACTGTAAAACAGTCTTAGGCCACCTTTACATTTGTTCTTTTAGCAATGGTATAATGACTATATATAGTTATTTTTCAGTTTTTTATGAAGATGCAAACATAATTTAAAGGGAATGTGTACACCAAAAAGATCAGAATAGCTTCTACAGGCAAAAGTCAATGTTTAGCATGACTTATCCCCCCAAAAATGTGGTTCCTTGGCTTCTAGCCTTCCAAAAAGACCATTAGTGATCAAGCTTCTTCAGACTGTAGAAGGGCTGACTTGCCATCCCGATGGAGCTCCCAGCTGCTGTTGTTCAAGTGTAAGGGAAGGTCACAATAAATAAATGCCACTGTAGCATATAGAAGTGGTCTTTACTTATTTTTTCCAGTTGTTTTATACTGTGTACACATTTTCTGGTTGTATTCTGTGAGAGAGACTGAGAAATAATTATATATGATCATTATGCCACCTCCTAAAACAACAGATATACTAGTGGAATGGTGGTCTAAAAGATTTACACCATATTTTGTGTACCCTATATCAAAATTTGCACTCTGCAGAAGCTGTATTAATTACTTTTCTTTTTGAAAAAGTAACATAGTGCGAATGCACAGTTAAATACTAACTAATGTTTAATGGTAAAACTATTTTTATCACATTAATAGTTTTATCACATTTATGTTGTTTATCACATATACTGCTTACAAAAATTAAGGAAATACTTTAAAATCTTCAAAATCAAAAAAAGAAATATCCTTTATTTTTAGTGAGCAGTGTAGTACTGTGCAAACGTTGCAGGCCAACATAAGATTATTTTATTTTATTTTTAGCAATGGTGTAACCATATAGAACATATTGTTAACGAAACCTGAACCTTGCCTGAGTAGGATCTATCTATATATCTATATCTATATCTATATATATATATATATATCTATATATATATATATATATA
>JAVSBV010183613.1:0-13082 GCA_033117975.1 Parotocinclus spilosoma | reverse complement strand
ACGGGGGGCCGGGGGGGGGGGGCTGCTAATTGCAACGGAATATTTTTGTGTTGTGTGTCAACAAATTGTGTTGTGTTGTGTGTGCACCAGGTCGTACATGAGTTGCACTACGGTGACTTAGAGAATTACTAATTAGGAATAGCTTGGAAAGAAGTGTGTGGTAATAACAGTCATTTGTTTGCACCCTCTCTATTCAGGCAATTGACGAGGCAAAGTGAACCTTCCATTGTTTCCCAATAGCTTTTTAAATCCGTTCCTCTCCTCTGCCCGGGAGGCATCCTAATAACCGACCGCAGCGTTACGGCGCGTAAACGGTTCGCTGCTATTTTTGGTGCGGGCTGCGTATGCAAAGACGCTTCCTGCGAGCTCAATAAACAAATGCGCTGGAATGAATTGCACGGATGTTCAGACCCACGGAGCGATTCGCACCAAGAACAACACGGCATTATCGACCAAAGTCTCCGGGGTGTCTTCGACGTTCGGTTCGACTGAGAATCAATAACCTAAAGCCTTTCGTCTGGTAACACGTTAAAGCCAGTTAAAATCCAGCGGGACGTTACAGGCGACCTGAGACCGACGGGAACCAAGCGCAGGGAGCTCGGGTTTCAGGTTAGAGAGCGCCTGGGGAGAATCGACGCCTTGAATAAACTGGACGAGCGAACTGGGAGGGTATGGAGCTTTGAATTTGGTCCGTCAAGTGTAACGTCAAGTGTAAAGAGATTTTTATGAACGGAAACAGATGGTGCCACGTACAGAGTTACTGAGGCTGCAAAAGGACGGTTGGTTCACGTTCAGACGTGACAACGACCCTAAACGCCTGCCTGCATGGGGCAATAAGGCGAACGTCAAAACCCTGTCCTACACCAGACGTATGGATTTGGATTCTCCACGAAAAAAAAACGGCAAAAATTGTGAAGAAAAAAAAAACCCAGCAGAGACGAATCCGAACTGGAATTTGCCCTTTTGTTCTTGTTCCTGTAAGGCATAAATAAGGCGTAAATAAAGCTCGGAAAAAGCGTTTTCTGTGTCCCGCAAGAGAAAGCCATATCTGTACTGGCCTGGTGGTATCGTTTCCACCAAACGTCACCTTTGCGTGTGCTTGCTTTCCTTCGAAACGACCAAGCAGCCGAGGGTTAAACGATCCCCTCGAGGGCCCAACGGGGCCAGCTTGGCACAGATTTGACGGATCTGAATTCGCGCTCAGACACTTTACCCTCCGATCCATCCAAGTCCAGATCACGGCTCTGAAGAAAGCGGCTGTGAAACAAAGCCCTAACACCAGAACCACCAAGAAGACGCCAGGACCACGAATCCTTCTGCACACACGGACGCCGTGCTCTCAGCATTTCTGCTTCCCCTGAGCCGCTAGGTTACTCCCAATGTTTATCCTGCCTGCCGCTGATCTCTGATCCCACGGCACTGCAGCAAACCCATAATCAGGCATTCGGCAGGCGACTCGTTACCATAAACTCTACACTGCAACCGCACAATCAAGGTGATTTCAATTGATCGAGCCTGGCTCTAATTTACACGGCGGGAAGTACGGAACGCAGATCCCCACGCTCACCGAAAGCACCGGGTACACTTATTTACATTTAGGAACATCTTCGTTTGATAAATAACTGGAAGAATTAGTTGTTTTTTAATACTATAAAGAGATTTATCGTGATTAACTCCTACTTCTGGCAGTCGGGTTGGGTTTCAGGATCCGAACCTCAGTTGCATCATCATATTAAAGATTTCAAAATTCACTTTTATTTACATCTTCTAGCAGCTCTGCTCGACTCCAGGTCTCATTCTGGTTCTCTGACAGAACTTTTTGACCAAATTAACCCGGGTTTGTGAGAAATCCCGTTTCTCGCTCTCCCTCTCGCTCGTTAAGCCCTGCGTACTAATCAGCGCGAGTTTCCTCTCTCACCAGGTGCGGCTTCCTCTCCCTTTATAAGGCTTCCGTTTCCACTGCGCGAACGCGACGTATTGTTTTGCTACCCTGCTACATACCGAGCGTTATCCTTGTGATATTATCCTGCTACCTTTCTCCTAGCTAGTAAGTGTTTATTTCAGTGTTTGTTCTCCGTTGGTTTGAGTGTGTGCGCGTTTGTGATCTGCCAGTGAGTGCGTGTTGGATGCGTGTGTGCGTGGTTGTGTCGTCCGTGTCTGATTTTGGTCGCTCCACCGTTTGGTACGTCTCTAGCCTTAGGTCTCTCACTCCTTTCCCCTGTACCCTCTCGCTGTGCGTTCGGAGCGTTTTTTGTTCCTGTGTGTTTCCCCAGGCGCGTGGTTCCCGGTCGGCTGGGGCTGAGTTAGGTCTCGCCCTAGCCCGCCCCTCCGGCGCGGTCCTGCCCGGGTTCGTATTTGTTAGTCCCCGTACTAACTTTTCCAGCTTTCTTATTAACACGCTCTGTCTGGGTGAACTAACGCTCTCTCTCTCTCGCTCCCTACTAACACTCTCTCTATCTCCCAGTCCCTCGCTCTCTCTCTCTCTGGCCGCTCTCGGTCCCGTCCGGTCGCCGCCCCGTTCAGTTCACCTACCCTCTGTCACACTCTGCCCTATTTAGCATCTCCTGTTCCTCTGTGTTTCCGCTTCTCATTTTCCCGCTATCTCTGTTCTGCTGTAGAGTTTGTTGTTTTGCTCCAGCGTTCATCCAGCCTTAGTTTAGTTCCCTCCTCTCCTCCTATAGTCGTCAGCGTAGTGTTTTCCTCTCCAGTGTTCTTTTCCCTGTCTGAAACCCTGTTTGATTATTTTGTTCTTTTGCTCTGTGTGAGCTCTGCTCTGTGTTTCCCTTCCAGGGTCCCTGCTCCACCCGGGCTATCGCCGCGGTACTTCTCAGTGCTCCTCCTCCCATCTGCCTTCCTCCACTCGTGGCTCATTTCTGCTGTTTACCGTATTCATATTAAAACCACTTATTCTGCATCTACGCCTCCTGTCCACTCCTTTAAACCAGTTGTGACAGAGAGTAAAGTCATAATATTACAAGAATAAAGTTGTAATTTAGAAAGTAAAGTCACAATATTACAAAAATAAAACTGTAATATTACGAAAATAAAGTCGTAATTTCTAAAGTAAAGTCGAAATATTACGAGAATAAAGTCGGAATTTCGAAAGTAAAGTTGTAATATTACGAGAATAAAGTCAATATTTTGAAAGTTAAGTCGTAATATTACGAGAATAAAGTTGTAATATCACGAGAATAAAGTCGTAATACTTTGAGAATGCAGCCAGAAAAGTCGCATTATTTTGGTCAAACAGTTTGCAAAACAATAGCAACCTTGTGCTCCGTTGAGGATTTGGTAAAGTTATACTTTCGTATTGGTTTTACCAAAGAAGACATACTTGATCTGCAATGCCCATTGTCATTAGTATAAGAACACTAAAACGTCTGTGCAAGAAACCATGTTTATTTAGAAGAAAGAACCGGATTTAACCAGATTTGAGGAAATAATTGTTGAATTTGTGGAGGCAGTGGCCGCTACAGAACACTGCTGTATTTCATTGGGGAGTAATTTTTGTGAGCAGTATATATGAATTAATAACAAGAACAAAAACATAGCCAGTATTACTAATATTAACAAAGACAAGTTATATTAGTAATAATATTATTGATATAAGGGCTGAGGCAGCAGGCTTCCCCTCATGGGGGGACTACCCTACCCCTGTTGGTGGTGTATCTCTTGGTGAAAGATCGTTGACTCATCGCAAATGACAGTCAGTCACCCCTAGTAGTGATACAGGGGACACTAACAAATCAGCGATATGTGCAGGACATCCTTAGGCCATATATGTTCCCTCTCATGTCAGGGCTTCCAACTGGCATCGCCCCCACACAGCAACGGTTTAACATGTCTCCACCAAATTAAAAGCCGTTCTTGGCCTGCCCGGTCACTTGATTTGTCACCAACTTTAGGAAAATGGTGTGCAGGATCTACAGTACCATTTGTGGCAAAATGTGGCACAGGATACAGAACATGTATACCTCCATGTCCAACTGTATCTCATCTTGTACCCAGGCTAGAGGGAGTCTAACACAGTAAGCTGTAAATTGTACAGTTTCCCCCCAAATTAACTTTTACTTGTTTTCAATTAGTATGTTTGGGAACTGTCACTCATGGAGGACGGGTCCCTTTTTGAGTCTTGGTCCTCCCAAGGTTTCCACTACTTTCAGCAGGGAGTTTTTCCTTTCTACTGTCGTCCTAGACTTACTCAATTTGGGATTGGCCTTTTAAGATAATATAATATTAGAAAGCTGCTTTGGGACAATGCTCCATTATAAAAAGCGCTACAAAAATAAATTTGAATTGAACTGTTTGTAGTTTGCCTGTGTGTTAGATAAGAATGGATTTCTCTCAGCTTTAAACTAATCCTGATCCAATAGTAATAATCCTGAATAAAGATCCAGTCCTGATTCCCAATGTTGCTCACTAATCACCATCTGAACATGATTCTCACATTCAGCACTAATGAGTGTGTTTATCACATCCACAACTATCAGCCCTGACCCTCACCCTGACACACACACGGTCTGGCTCTACGTTACCTGTATCCATAGTAACCGCGTGTGATGTCAGAGAGAAAATTACCCATAATGACCGTTTAGACCCTGGTCGTGTGCATGCCCTGGCCGTGAGGGTTGTGTCAGTTTGCATTATTGCATATGTGTGTTGAGTTTATGTATCGTTGTGATGACCAAATATCCCCACGAGGATAAAACGATTTAACATTTTATACAATGTGATGACATTTTCTGGTCTCCACAACTCATCTTTTAAACTAAAACGGTTTCGTTTTGTCAGAGAAAAAAAAAGTTTTAAGTTTACTGACATTAATATTACATTAAGAGAAAAAGTCCCCATAACGATAGAAAGACAAATATGTGTATATGTGTATATGTGCATGTGCACGTGTGTATGCGTGTGTGTTGTGCGTGTTGTGTGTGTGTTGTGTGTGTTTGCGGTTTACGCTGAGCACATTGTGTGTTTTCTGCATATTTAATGCTTCATTTACACAAAGGAATAATCACAGTACAGAAATCCCTCATAACATCATTATTCATAATTATTTATCATTTAAATAATTAAACTAATCCAAGCATTATTAATTAGATATGCCATTTCCCAGTCCAGCGTGTGTGATGGTGATATCGTTTTCTTTTTAGAACAGTTCTGAATCCCATGCGTGCATTATGAATTATTTATAATCTTGTAGGATTTGTAGCTACTTCTTGCCGAATCTCTGAGGTACAGCCATGCTCCAGATCTGTCCAGGAACTGTCTCCCAGTCCCGAGAGTGGATCCTCTCTTCTACAGGTAAATCAGAGTGAGAGCCACGCCCAAACCTGTACAAAAACAAAACAAAGCATGTACAGGTATACACATCATTTAATAACTGCTTTACCTTCTGTAAAGCAGATCCTTAATTGAAATAGTATCTTGTCGTTTTAGGTTACTGCAATATAACATTTACAGCATTTAGCAGACGCCCTTATCTAGAGCGACTTACAACTCATACAGTCTTACAATCCAAGCAATTGTGGGTTAAGGGCTTTGCTCAAGGGCCCAAATGTGGCAGCTTGGCAGAGGTGAGATTTGAACCCTGGACCTTCTGGTTCAGAGTCCAGTACCTTAACCGCTAGGCTACCACAGTCCTCTGTTACTTCTATATAAATAAAGAAAAATATAACAGATATTTTAACAAGAAAACTGCATGCAAATGATAAATAAATGTGTTGGAGATACGGCTGAAAATAATAACGCAACCATCTACACAACGGCCAAATACCTACACTTTTCCACACACCACTCCCTCTAGGAAGCACAAACACACACCTGGATTCAGTGAGTACACACCCAAACACACACACACACACACACACACACACAGACACACAGACACACAAAAACGCACACAGTGAGAGAGAGAGAGAGGTTAGCATTCCCTGCTGCCCATGCCCCTGGGCACAATATTTCACTTGATAAATGCATAAATGCATTGCCTGTAGCCTGAGTGACTAACCTTGGAAATGTATTTCTTTTTTTGTATTTTATTTGGTGTTGTTTATCCTTTTTCCAAATCGCCAGAGCATTTTATATTTTACTACATTTCAGAAATAACCGCCAGAAAAAGGAGCAACATTTATATAGCAGACATTCCAACACAATGAAAAATGCAAATAGATTTTTTTAAAGGAGTGTTCCTTACATTTACTTTGACTTTTATATTATTGAAAACACTATGAAGCCAGGTTATTTCACATTTTGCTTGGTCAACTTCGCCTTATTTGTTAATAATTATCCATTGCTGAATTCCAGCCCTGCAACACATTCCAAAAACTTGGGATCGATTGCTGTTAAAGAATTAAATTAACCACTGTGCACAATATGAACATTATGACAAAGGTTGCAAGCCTCTTGTTCACAAAAGGTTTACACCAGCCACAGATCCTGCACAAAAGGTTGATCAGCAAACCTTAGAAGAGCCTTACAACAACAAAAAAACTCTGGGTGCAAGGTAGGAACAACCCTTGACGGGACGCCAATCCATCGTAGGGCGCACAAACAATTACACACTAAGGGCCACTTTAAGGACACCAATTAAACTAACATGCATGTCTTTGGACTGTGGGGGGTAACCGGAGTACCCAGAGTAAACCAATGCAGACACAAGGACATGCGGACTCCATAAAGAAAGGACTCGGGGCACGTGTGTGTGGGGGGGTGGAATAATCACACACATATGTACCATGCATGTTAACTGGGAGTACCTTAGACACACACAAAAGCACAGGGAAGTTCTCACTGGCAGTGACTGAGCTTTTGTCTCGACTGAAAATCAAACCATTGTGCCACCATAGTACCAGTAGAATAAAAAAAATGTCAACTCTAATATACTACATCAAAAGCATTTATTTGTAGAGCATTAACTCGGTATGGCTACAACTCAGAATACACAAATACTATTTTAGCTACTGTTATGGAGAGACTACTAAAGTAAGTAGTTACTTCTCTTTGACTTTCATTTCTTATAAGACAAATTATTTTTAGTTTGTTCTCCCTGGGCAGCACAGTGGTAAATGTGGTTATTGTGGTGACCTCACAGCTCCGGAGTTCAGTGGCATAATCCTGATGGACTCTGCTTGTGAAAAGTTAACATGTCCTCTTCATGTTAACGTGGGTCCCACATTCTAGAGATGTATTAGGTTAATTATTTTCTCCAAATTGGCCCAGTGTGAATGTGTAATCTTGCGTGAACAGGTACTGATGCTGATACCACATTAATTAAAAGAAACAAACAAACAAGCATGTTCTTCCTTGTTTAGATAGATTTTTGTTCATATACTTCTGTTTGTAGATCTGAGAGGTTGTGGCTTTCCCTGACCAGCTACATGCCCCGCAGACACATCCAAACGTTTTTGTGGCATTATTTTGTTACATGATTATGCATGTATGCACACAATCTGTTCAACTGTTTATTAACACATATCTAAGCATATATAAAACACTAAATTCTAAATTTCCTAATTTTCCTCAAACATTTTCTGACACACCGATATAAAGCATCTTGCTGAGTAACCCATCACCTCTCTCACGCTTGCATTTATAACTCCAGCATATGCCTACTTTAATTCCAAGACATCCACAAGCAACCCCCATTGAGACCTTGTAGAGTATTTCACAGCTCTCCCCATAAGAGGAGGTTTGATATCAGGTTTGCTTTTCATTATTTATTCATGAGTTTGTGAAGTGTGCTTTGATGAAATGACTAGTACGATGCCAAGGTAGGTACCAATGGATTTGAGCTGAAAACCAAATCAACAGGATGTGGCTTGAACTGATCCACACACGTACTGCTTTATCACGGTCTTTATAAATGTGAAGAGTGGCTGAGGGAATCGATGCGCTTATCACACCTTTAGAGTAAAAGCTCTGTCCTTGGACTGCACATGTGTGGCGTCTGCATGTCCTCCCCATGTCTGTATGGGTTTACTTCAGGCGCTCCGGTTTCCTCCCTCAGTCTAAAGACGTGCATTAGGCTAACTGATTACAAAATTGGCCCGAACGGAGTGTAACATATCCTGATGTATGCTTGTGTCTGCTGCAAACAACCACTGATGCTGAACTTTGAATTTCTACAGTTACATATAGAAGCCCATCAGTTTCTCCACATACTTTGTTAGTCCTCTTTAGTCTGTTCTCTAAACACCAGGGCTCCCAAGACCAGCACAGCTATCGTATAATTTTGGTGGTGAATCATTCTCAGCAATGCAGTAACACTGATATGGTGGTGGTTTGTAAATACACTTCACTCACTGTGCGAGTTGGTCCTGTAATTGTAGAACTACAAAGAGCTTTTATATGGTAAATAAAGCTGATAGAATTGACAATGTGTGTCGAAAAAAAAGTGATCAATGAGTGTATAATATGGTGTTCAGACAATGTCCAGATCACAATGTGCAATTTCACTAAAGTTAGGCAGACCTGTACATGTATGCTTGAATCGCTTTAAAGAGACAATACTGTATGCAAGGGGTGTGTGTGTGTGTGTGTGTGTGTGTGTGTGTGTGTGTGTGTGTGTGTGTTTGTTTTCTGTGTTTCTGAGGATCCTGAAAACTGTACAAAATGCAATCATTTAGGCTGACCCAGGAGCACTTATGTAGTCTGAGAACGTAAGGCCAGGGGCTTATACCCTCCCTATGGTCCATCTGTGCATGTGCCTGTGTGTATGTGTGTGTGCGCCTGCGTGTGTGTTGGTGCTAGCTGACCAACGTGCAAGCAGCACAAAGGCACTTTCATGTCAGATCTTGAGATGCTCTTTTAGAAACCTGTTGTGGAGATGTAGGAATAAATGTACTAAACAAAATCCATCCCCCTGGCCTTGTGCTGCCTGGGTCTCCCTCCATTTCACACTCGGCCTGCACCTTTCTCTTTTTTTTTTTTTTTTTTTTTTTTTTTTTTTTTTTTTTTTTTTTTTCCATCCTACAGTCACTTCCCTCTCAGCCTGTCCCTCCTTCGTAGTCGCTCTTTCGCTCTCCCTTTCTCCCTTTCTCTCTGCCGTCTGTCTCCTGGATCGTCGAAGAGTTGCTCATGGCAACAGGTTGCAGAATGTGTGGTTTACACATCCCATCTGTTTTCTGACAGCTGTGCAGATTCGAATCAAAACAACCCTTCTTGTACTATCGTCAACTCCGCACAAAGTAAACGTGCATCAAACAATACAAACAAATGTATGACAACAAAAGCAAGTGTCATACAGGATACTGCACAACTATCGTTTCGCTTGCAGGCAATAATAAAGCCGAAAGACCGGAAAGAGGGACGGATACTGTACAGTCTGATTATAGAATGGAATTACTCTCAAGTAAAATACATTCTAAACTTCAACTTAAAGTCACTCTGTGAATGTGAGAACACCCTAAGTGAGTTTGAATGTGATATGGCAGTTGGTGTTTGACAGGCTAGACTGAGTATTTCAGAGAGTGATTGTCTAGAGGAATTTTTTATGTACAGAAATCACTAGGGTTTACAGGGAATGAAGAAAAGAGAAAATATCCAACGAGTGGCAGTTCTCTGGAATAAACAAGGCTTTTTCGCCCAGAGGTCAGAGGAGTATCGCCAGACTGGCTTGAACTGATTGAAAGGAATGAATGTTACAACAGAGATAAGCGGAAGAAAATCTTTAAACACAGCGCAGGATGTCACTTCTGTCAGCTAAGAACAAGCAACAGAAGCTACACAGGCTCACCAAAATTGGCAACAGAAAAACGTTGCCTGGTCTAATAAGTTTAAAAATAGGCTGTGACATTTGGATAGTAAAATCAGAATTTGGTGTAAACAACATTAAATCATGGTTTCAACCTGCCTTGTATTAACAAACGTATAATGGATTGGACAATATTTTTTTGGGTACAATTTGCCCCCGCCCCTTGATTCAAATTAAGTACCATTTAAACACCACAGCCTTATCACCACATCCTATTTTATTGTTGCTGACCATGTCCATCATTTTATGACCGCAATGTACCCATCTACCATGGTCCAAGTCATAAAGCGCAAATCATCTCAGACTGGTTTCTTTATACATGTCAATGAGTTCAGTATAATTAAATAGCTTCCATAGTCTCCAGATCTCAAACCTATAGAGTGACGTTGGGATGTGGTGCAATGGGAGATTTACATCATGAATGTGTACTAAGGGTGTGCCATATCATATCGTTTGCGATAATACCGGTATAATGTTTTAATGATGAATGGATGAAAACATCCATATTGATATATTCCAACGTGTTTATGTAATGACATAAAGCATTTAAAGAGAGTTTGGCATACATTCAGCCTGTGACTTCTAGGCAGGGCAACAGATAAGGCAGAAAGTGGAGTTTGTCCCAAAAAGGGGAGCAACGTCAGTAGTGTGGAGGTGGTTTTGGTACAAATTATCAGATGTACAACAAAATACAGTAATATGTAATCTATGCAAAAGGTCTGTAACAACTAAAGGGAGAAACGTATGTTATCTGTTTCACCACCCCAAGCAAAAGCACGCAGAGTACAAGGAAAGTCAAAAATGCCACGAGGTGATGTATTTTAAAGCATAAAATATATTTTGTTGCAATTGTTTGTTGTTGAATTATATTGTTAAATGTATTGTTATCGCAAAAATATTTTAATTTATGGTGATTTTATTTCAAGGCCATATCGCACACCCCTAATGTCTATGCAACACATCTGTTTGGACTTAATGACGTTATCACGTCAGTAGGACCAAAATCTCTGAGATGCAATTTTGAAGGCAAAAAAGGGTTTCAATACATTATTGTACCTAATAATGTGGCCATTGAGTGTATTTTTGCAGTCTTATCTAAATGTTTATATACTGTCATGGTCATGGCCATGGCATGCAGTGGCCCAGTATTCTTTATCTCTCAGAATTCCTGTCACACTCACACACACACACACACACACACACACACACACACACACACACACACACACACACACACACACACACACACACACACGTCGTCAATGGCAATTTAGAGTAATCAATTAACCTAACATGCATGTCTTCAGACTGTGGGAGGAAACCGGAGTACCAGGAGTAAATCCACACAAACGCTGGGAGGACTTGGAGACTCTATACAGAAAGGACCCAGGCCGCTCCACCCTGGGATTGAACCCGGGACCTTCTTGCTGTAAGGCAGCGGTGCTACCCACCCATTTTCAGGTGTGGCAGTTCACCATTTATGACTAAGCTTCTAGTTTTCATGCTGCCACCGCTGAACCATTAAGCAAAGCATTTAATGTACAGGTTTATTCAACGCTGTTGACCTAAATAACGCAATCTGCTGCGATTTTCCACACCATCGGGTTCGTTGTCGCTCTGTTTGTGTTGCACTTACCTAGCGATTTAGACTTGACCTCTTTGCGATAATTGGCACAAATGATATTGTAGTGGGTGCAGATGTGATGCAGGCACCAAGCAGTAAGTTGGTTGGCATTGTGGAACTGTCAAAAGAATGAAATAGGTTAGATGTTTTAGAACTGGCACCGAAAAACTGTATGACTGGCATTTATCTCTAATATAAATACATAAATACAGGCGTTTAACATCCGTTCACTTTTGCCAGGCCTTACGAATTACAATAGAACACAAAAACACAAAGACCTGTCTTATATACATCAAAGTCATATCAATGACAGAGAACTAGTACGAGCAAACTCTTGTGACACCTGCTGACCGAAAACAGTATTGCAGTCTTGATAGGGATTTTTTTTTCGAGAAGCGTTTCCCGTTTTAGAAAATATACAAGATAAGAATTACTTTTATCGTATAGTACTGTACTAAATGTTTTTAAACATCTATGTTGTTTTCATGAATTTTATTGCTTAATAAGACCGTAATGTATCAAAGCATCTATGTGAAGTCTGTTTTTGGTCTAAACAGAGCAAACGTGTAAAACTAAATAAGAAATATAGAAGCAAAACCTGAGCAAGTTCCAGGTAGTTGAGAACCTCGCCGTCGATGTCTTGGCCATCCCTGGAGGCTTTCAGGAGCTCACTCACAGCGAATTGCTCTGTTGGAAAAGCAAAAGCTTCAGCTCAAATAAACAGAGTATTAAACTGGAATGCCCAAGGCCGCTCAGTTACCCGAGCACCAGCCACCACCCCCCCCCAAACACCTCCCTCTTCTTTGAACAAACCACAGCATTTGAATAGTAAAACACTGAAGGTTGAGAACTAAATGGATCATTTCCCTTGACCCCAAGACTGAACGTTTCAATCACAAAGCCTGATGTAGACCTTCGCCTCCACAGCAGTCATAGATCAACGTCAAGCTGCCAGTGTAACTGCTTTACATAGATGTTTAATGACGTTAAGTAAGACAGGCTGCAATCTGTGCTCTGTGGAATAAATCTCAGAGGTTTTTTTTTTTTTTCCAGAGCCTTGACGTCTCTCGTTGCTAAGCAACACAGAACGTAGGACCCAAAATGACAGTTTGATCTAACTTTGTACAGGCCGCATGGCTTTGGTCTGTGCTTATGTGCGTGTATGAAGGATGATGGAGAGCCCACCTGTCAGGGCGATGAGCCGGGGAAGGCACAGTCTGTTTGCCAGAGCAATTAACTCCACTGGGTCCAGATCTGCCATGGGTGAAAGCTGATTGGTGTAGAGGTACTCCAGGACTGCTTGCATACACGCCCTGCTGGTGCTTGGAAAGGACACCTGGCAACACCACACACGCATATACAAGCCATGTGAAAAAGGACCTTGACTTTGAAGTCACTACGTCTCAGACGTTATCTTTTTTATTTTAAACAAATCAGCTGTTTTTTGGGCATCTGGCATTCTAGATGTCAGTTTGTAAAGATATTGAGGACGATTCTCATTTTGCAGCTCTTCTCAGGCATACAACTAACTTGCAGTAAAGCTCATGAACTAAGACGTTCTACTCTTGTTCCACTCATCCATTCACCTTCTCTTACCCATTAAACCGCTTCAATTTAAATTGCTATTGGGACTGTGGTAGCCTAGCGGTTAAGGTACTGGACTCTGGACCAGAAGGTCCAGGGTTCAAATCCTGCCTCTGCCAA